>JBBGZY010000160.1:3727500-3945000 GCA_037952925.1 Lithobates clamitans
CAGCAGGGAAACAAGCCTTAATTCCATTTTGTACTTTGCACACTTCTTCAGGATCACAGGTCTGAGCTGTACAGCTCACATGATTGTTTCCTTGACATGTACAGCGACTGTCACAGTCCCCGTTCCAGAATATTTCATTTTTCTGTAAAATAAAATGTAGAATTGCATAATCCATTCACAAAGCTTATAATAATCCAATCAACAGTACACTGAATATGGTTTTCCTGTCTCATATCAGTGTAATAGGAGCATTATATGCAGGGCTTTTTTTCAGTGGGAACGCGGGGGAACCTTCATCACTGACTGCATGTAATGTCTAGGGGTTCTGGGGTGTGCTGCGGGTTCTATTGATGCTCACTGCTAGGGGATCTGTTCTAGCTGGAGGGGATCCATTTTTGCAGGGGGGTCTATTGTTGGTGAGGAAGTCTATTGTTGCTGGTGGGGTACCTATTGTTGGTGGGGGTGGGTCTTATATTGCTGGGGGGGTCAGATGTTGCTGGGAGAGATCTACTGTTGAAGGAAGGGTCTATGTTGCTGGCTGCCAGAGAGTCTATTGATGCTGGCTGTGGGGAGATCTGTTGTTGCTTTCAGGAGTCTATTGTTGCTGGAGTGGGTGGATTTTGTGGCAGATGGTCCATTGTTGTTATGGGATCTATTGTTGCTGGCGGGAGCTTTATTGTTACTGGCTGCAGGGGATCTATTTTACTGCTTTTCTTGTTATAATTATCAAATTCCTTACAAATGATTTAGCACCACAAAATGATACTTGGTTCTGTAAAGCAATACTGGGAAGTGGGTAGGGCTTGGAACCAAGGAATGGTGCCCGGAGGTGGGTAGAGATGGAAAAAAGGAGTGACTTAGACCGGGGGAGTTCCTGCACCTATTCTCTGAGAAAATAAGCCCTGTTTATATGAGATGTTAGTAATGTGACTAAAGGTCAGTTTTTTGGGGATATGATTTTAAAAGCTAAGTTAGAAGAGAGAAAAGAGGCAACATGGGCAGTGATTGAGGAACACATCAGATACTGTAGGGGCCTTGTGAGTACACAATAGAGATAGACTTTAGAAGCTTGAATGGCAGGGTGGGAAGAGGTATCATACATTGTAATGATAGGAATACACACATTAAAGAGCTAAAAAGTCTGTGTCCTAATACGAAAGGTTAGTACATCTGTCCTAATACGAAAGGTTAGTACATCTGTAGAAATTCAAATGAGTTCCTATGACTTCAGTTTTGCTACTGCTCTCATTCCTGTAAATGGCCTCAATGCAAACTTTTTTTTATATGATTTCATTATGATTTGATTCAAGTTTCTGACACTGTTAGTCTAGTGTTATGGTAGCATTTAGTGCTGTAGCAATATACCATTTATTGTGATGCAGTGGAGTTGATGTACCAAAGGCAACTAGGCTGTTTACTTGAAAGGAATTTTTACTTTGCCATGGAATTTTTCCTTCACTTAAAGTGGTTGTAAAGGCTAAAGATTTTTTACCTTCATGCATTCCACAGCCCCTACCGTATACTCACCTGAGCACCCTCTCATTTCAGCGATGTGCATAGAAGCCTCGGCTGTCCCGGGTCTCTCTCTCCTCATTGGTTGGGAGCCATCGGCTCCCACTGCTGTCAATCATGAGGAAAGAGCGGGATGGGGTCGAGCAATGGCTCAATGTCTAATGAGGCATAGAACTGGGCGAGCACGCACAAGTCCCCCAATGGCAAGCAGCTTACTATTGGGGGCACTGGTCAAGGAGGAGGAGCCAGGAGCTTTGGGGGGCACCCCAGAAGAAGAAGATTGGGGCTGCTCTGTGCAAAACCAATGCACAGAGCAGGAAAGTATAAGATGTTTGTTATTATAAAAAAAAAAAACAAACCTTTAGAATCACTTTAATGAATTTGGTGACTATACAATTTGCAAGGAATACCTGGTTATGTGAAGGAAAAGCAAAAAACTATACATTTGTTTTCACTTCTCGTTTCATGTACAGGTGTCACAAGGCCAGGAAGTAAGAGATTATCCCCCCAAAGGGGTCGAAATCAAACAATTTAAAAGTCCTTCTCTAACATCAAGAGCCAGTTAACACCTGAATTTCACAGGAACATGATCCATGTCCCAGTGTGATTCTTTTGCAATTCAGTGCAGTGTGATTTTCAACACATTAATTTGAGTGACAGATGTTCTACCATACCTGGAAGCCCTAGTATTTCTCTAAGCTCTGGTGATAGATCAGGGCAGGGCATCACAGTTTAGGTTTAGTGGTTAAATGGAGATCAATTTGTGTGTTAAAATTCCTGGTGCTGAAATTGCCATAACAGAAACAGTCATGCTAATTTTACAAACAATAGGACAAACAATACCATTGCTAGTAAACTGTCGGAACACAACCTCAGTCAGCTTAGTCTCTGTTTTTGATTATGATATTTAATTACTCAATAAAGACTAATTGAATAATAACCTGCTACTCAAAGCAGTTGGTAAAATCTGACCAATTGTAGAAGCTTTGTGAACATTGATGCATAGAAGATTGATGTGTTGTAAGAACAAATTAATTGAATCATGACCGACAATCTGCTAAAACTTTGAAATATGCATTTCTAATAAATAAACACATTGGCTTTATGCCATGCCTGAGGTAGATAAGCAGTATAAGTGCATGCTCATTGGCTGTCAGCATATCAGAAATCAGTTGAAATTATGTTTTTTCTAATTATGCCACATATAAAAAAAAACAAATCAAATGATAACCATTGATAAATTAACATGGTATAAATTACCTGATAGTATTTGCCATCATAAAAGCATCCACATTCACTGACAGGAGTACAAGTGTGTCCACTGAGCACAAAGCCATTATCACATTCACAAGCATCAGTACAAGGCTTATTGCAGTCACTCGGGGCACTCTGGTCCTGGCATGTGGCTGGGCAAGCACTAGAACAAGGATTGTAATGACTGTTGGCAGGACATGGGATGGCTAAATAACAAAGAGAGATAACAGTTAACTATATCATATAATAGCTAAAAAAAAGGTAAAAGGCTTCACTGATCATAGGTCATAACTACAGCCATGGCACACCATGGGACTGCTTGGAGGACAAGAAGAACCTAGTACATTCTGATGACACAGTGATTTATACAAGTAGCAGTAGGAATTGTCAAACACATTTGGATAAGAATATAGTGTAGACATGCACAAATTGTTTCGGTCCGAATACAAATTCGGACAAAATTTTGGTTATTCGGAGATTCGGATGTATCCGAATCTACAAATGAAATAGTAACGAATCGTAACAAATTTAGTTGAAATCCGAGGGCGGGCGTCATGATGGAAGATGGATGTACATCAAGGGACACTATTTATATTTTAATAAAGGACTTGTCAAAAACAGTTTCCTGTGTTTCTTACTTCCTTACTTTTTGACACTTTTTTTGGTGAATGGGTGTGGGTACAATGTCCCCGATACCCATTCACATGGGGGGGGTTATGGGGACCCCCTTGACCCCCTTGTCCCTGTCAAAAGGGGCTTCCAGATTCAAATAAGCCCCCCGCCCGCAGACCCAGTCAACCACAGCCCAGGGTTGTTGGGAAGAGGCCCTTGTCTGCATCAACATGGGGACAAGGTGCTTTAGGGTGGGGGGCACAGAGCCCCCCTGCCCCTAAGCACCCATGTTGAGGGCATGGGGCCTGGTATGGTTCAGGAGGGAGGGCGCTCGTTTGTCCCCCCTTTCTGATCGGATAAGGATCTGGTATAGATTTTGGGGGGAACCCCATGCCAGTTCTTGTTTTTTTTCTATTGCCGGGCAATTGCAGGAATTCTTTATCTTTTTATCTTTTTTTTTAACAGTATTCTTTATCTTTACATTCATCTGTCAGTGGGGAAGCCTGCTGACAGATAAAGACTCATGGTTGTTAAGGACGTGGGCGGTTGGCTTCCCGGCCCGCTGCTTAACAACTAGCTATTTCTTTCTTCACACAGAATTTGAATTGGTCGATCGTTTTTCGATCAATCCAAATTCTAATAGTTCTGAAAAGTTGAAATTCGTTAGAAAATTTATAAATGAAACCCATTTTAACTAAAACTAAATGAGATTTAACAAAAACTAAACAAAACCAAATGAATTCCGAAACCAAACCAAACGAATTCCATAACGAAATTAAATTAGTAACATAACAAATCTATCTGAAACTAAACTAAACAAATGTTTCCGTTCTGCACATGTCTAATATTGTGCCTATTGTTTGGGAAAACTATTAGCAATAAGATTGTATTATTCTGAAAAGATTCATAGAATATGGACCACAGAAAAAGACCAAATGGTTTATTGAATCTACATCCATCCCCTCTCTATATTTAAGCATTTTTGTCTGTGGATAGATCTGCTGTATTTTCTCCCATGTAAGTGTTCATACTGTTGATTGCATCACTAGGTAATAACTAGGGAATAACTACTGAAACCTTAAAGAGAAGTGTAGACTATATTCCATTGCAAAGCACAGTCCCCAGTGCTCTGTGGAATTCAGCCCCATTGTCAGACCTGCACATAACACCTGAGGAGCTGGGGCTTTCTGGTTCCATGATCACACAGAGAAAAGCATGGAAATGGTGTTTTCTGTAAAAATGTACAGTATGTGGGGGCGTGGCCTGGAGAGCAATGGAGTGGGACACATGTAGTGAGAGCTCCACTTGCCCACACTGCTGTACTTTCTATCCTGCCTCAATCCTGCTTACTTTTCAGCAACTGCACACCTGCGGACCCCCCCTCTGTCCAGCGCCATCCATGGAGCCTACCAGCTTGTCAGAGCGCCGCTCTGGGCCATCATCGCAGGCCCTCTTCACCATCCTGCATCAGCTGCCAGGAAAGACTGGGGATTCGGCCTACCTCCTGAGCGGCGGCCATCTTGTTCCACCCGGCGGTAGCTCTCACAGGTCTCCCTCCCTGGATGCTCAGAGCCCAGCTTCTGCTTCACACAGCCACCGGACGGCCTGGAGCCCCTATAGCTGTGCCTCTTTACCCTATGGCTGCCTGAGGGACAGTCTGTGGATTTGGCTTAGCTCCTGGACCGGCGGCCATCTTCCTACATCCTGCAACGGCCCTGTCAAGTATCCACAGGTGTTCCTGACTATTCTGAGTCCAGTATTCTCCTTCTACAGCTGCTGGACCTTGTAGCTGGCTGACCACTGCCTGCAGAACATACTGTGTTGCTCCTAAAGCATGGCTGGAGGAAAACACTGAGGATCCGGCCTAGTAGACAGTGGCCATATTGGTATACCCGGGGACCCTCCTGTCCACCTTTGCAATATGTCTCCGCCAAAAAAAACCTCAGAGGCTGCTGATAAGCTTGCTAAATACCGCAGGCTTGGAGAAGACCAACAGGCCAAAGATGATGCTGGCACCTCCTCGGACACGGAACATTCAGAGGCGGACACTAACAAGGTGCTTGATGCCATCGCCCTGTGCCAAAGCACACTCACCACCAAAATTAAGGAGGTCAAAATTGATGTATCCCTTATCTGGAAGGCTCTCTTTACTCTGAGAGACCACGTTGCGGAGGGGGGACCCGTATTGGTAGAGCGGAGGATATCCTGCACCCCTTACAACACACTACTGACGAGGTACGCCGTCAGCTACAACAGCTTAGTGCGAAGCAGGACGATATGGAAAATCGCCTCCGAAGATGTAATCTCCTCTTTATTGGCCTTCCCGAGACTGCTGAGGGCAACGACCCGGCGAGCTTTCTCGAAAACTTCCTGATATCCAACTTCGGCAGAGACGCATTCTTGGTGATGTTCGCGGTGGAGAGAGCCCATCAAATCCCTTCCCGTCCTCCCCCCCAAGGAGCCCCACCGCGTACCCTAATAGCGAAATTCCTAAATTTCAGAGACCGAGACAAGATCCTCCGTCTAACTAGAGAAAAGGGAAATATCCCCCATACCAACACACATGGGGCCGGCTTCCCGGACTTTTCCAATGAGGTACAGCGACAACGATACAGGTTCCAAGATGTCAAGCGACGCCTCCGCGTTATACACCTCAAATGCGCTATGCTGTACCCTGCAAAGCTTTGCGTGGAGTGTGATGGCCGGACCCATTTCTTTGAAGACCCCGAACTGGCATCCACTTGGATCGATCAGAGGGACCGTTCAGCCTGACCATGCCATGTTGTCCACAAGGTACTTTTCTCTTCCCCCCTCTGCTCCCCCCTCATACCCGCAATGCTGTACATTTTCATCCTAATGTTTTGCCCCTCAGTGGGTGTGTTGTTTGCGTATAACCCCTGGTGGAGCGTGGGGACGAGACTGGAAATCCTTCCACGTACTACCCTGGTCCTCACAGTAGGCCCGCTGCCTTCGGGTGATCTCACGGACTTGTGGTCCCTGCTCTCCCCACGCTTGAGAAGGACCAGTGGAAGATAGTACACTGTCCATTGCTTAGACTTCCTCCTTTACTTTACTAACTGTCCTGATGGCGAGAGGGCCCCCCCTCCTACATAGCTACAATGGCGTTGTACCTTTGTGGCTCCTACACCCCATGCACTTCTCAGAGAAGAAATCGGCCCCATAGGATGTTTATGAACTTTCTCACCCCCCGTTTACCAGACTGTTTTTTTTTTCCATTTTTTTTATTTTTCAATATGGGTATCTATGCTTCCTTGAAACTAAGTACCTTGCCTCCATTGGGTCCTACCCATTGGATGTCCCCAGTTGATACCTGGTTATGGGGTACTATGTCCATGCCGAGTTGGGGTGGCAGTGGACTGGGTGGGGGGAAAACTGGGTATTTGTTTCTTTACACCAACGTATTTCCAAATGCCTGTTTATGCTTTAGGTACTATGCTATAGCCATTCATACATTATCGATGTTGGATGTCACTGTGTTTTATGTTATCTGATGTGTTTATCTCTGCTCTGCTGGTCCTGGTACAACTGTGGTCTATTATACACGCCTTATATCCGCCATGAGTTCCCTGAAATTTCTTAAATCTCAGCATGCTGACATTATCACGCTAGTTGAAACTCATGTTAGGGGCCACCTACAATCCTCTCTTAAAAAGCCTTGGATAGGTTGGGCCTATCATGCTACCCACACCTCATATTTCAGAGGGGTGTCGATCCTGGTTGCAAAAAGGGTTCCCTTTGACCTAGCATTGCTACAAACGGACCAGCAGGGCAGATATGTGTTTATACATGCTACCATTAATGGATCCCCTATTCTGATACTAGCTTGCTATGTCCCTCCCCCATACAATTCGCTTGTAATCAAGGAGGGTCTTGCTTTTATGACGCAATATCCCTTTATACCGGCAGTATGGATGGGGGACTTTAATATGACCCTCACCCCCGCTCTAGACCGAACAGGACCCTCCCCTTGACCCACCGACCCATACCAGACTATACCGCATACTGACTGATTTTGCTATTGTTGACACCTGGCGTCACAAGCATCCGCACACTAAAGTTTTCTCCTGCTTTTCAGCCAGTCACAACACGATGTCACGTATTGATTACATTTTACTTTCCAAGTCCCTGACACCTAAACTGGGAGATGTGGGATTTGCTCCGAGAATACTTTCGGATCACGCTCCAGCTCCTGAAAGCCTCCCCTGCTCCATCTTGGCGGTTGAACGCATTTTGGCTGATGGCTCTGACGGACCCGGATGACATCACTGCAGAGCTACAATATTATTTCATGGCCAACAGGGACTCAGCCACATATGACTTGGTATGGGAGATGTTTAAAATCTACGCCCACTCCCTCCTATAAGGTTATAAGGTTATAAGGTCATGAAAATTATTTTCCAACAGGCTACAGAACATCTGCAGGTGTTGGAGGAGGCGCTCCATCGGGACCCCTTGCCCAGCACTGCTAATAATCTTAAAATTCAGGCGCAACAGATTTCCCAACTACACATTGAAAAAGCTAAACAACGCATTTTTTTTTCTGTAAACAAATGCGCGTCCCCCTGTGGTGGTGTCTTTGACTGATCCGCAGGGGAACGACATCACTGATCTGCAACAAGTGGCGGAGGAATTTGGGAAATTCTACCATACACTATACACTTCCCGTGTCACTCACACTCCCCAAGAGACCAGGGACTACCTAGCGGGAGTTAAATTCCCTAAACTGACCAAAGATCAGCTTGACCTTTTGGAAGCCCCTATCACTAAGGAGGATATCTCTGAGGCTATCTCCTGCTTAGCCGCATCTAAGGCCCCAGGATCAGATGGCTTACCACTCGAATTCTATGCCACCTACTCTGAAATTCTAATCCCTAAACTTTATGAAATGTTCAAATCCATATTTGATATGGGCATTTTACCCCCCCTCCATGAGAGAGGCCCAAATTGTGGTAATCCCTAAGCCTGGTAAGGACCCTAAATACCTGGAATCGTATAGACCTATTTCCCTGCTACAGGTCGACATAAAGATACTGGCCAAGATTTTAGCCTCCCGCCTTAACCAGGTCATTCTGTCACTGATCCACCCTGATCAGACTGGCTTCATGCCAGAGAAAAATACTGCAATGAATATTCGCCGCCTATTCCTGAACATTCAGGGATCCCACGATGAAATCGGTTCGAGGGTTGTGGTGGCTCTGGATGCTGCCAAGGCCTTCCATTCTGTGGAGTGGAACTACCTATGGGAGTGCCTCTCGGGATTCGGATTTGGCCCCAACTTTATTCGTTGGGTTCAGCTCCTTTATCAATCTCCAAGGGCCAGAGTGTTCGTGAACAGCTGGCTCTCTGACCAATTCCCACTAGAAAGGGGGACCTGACAAGGCTGTCCTCTTTCCCCTATGCTATATGCACTGGCTGTAGAGCCATTGGCCATTATGATTCTTGCAGATACTAGCATCCATGGTCTCAAGATAGGGAATCTGGAAGAAAAGATTGGCATGTACCCTGATGATACGCTTTTGTATCTGACGGACTCTGGTCACTCTCTGATTGCAGCCCTCCATTCTATAGAACGTATCGGTACCCACTCGGGCCTGAGCATTAACTGGTCTAAGTCCCAGATCCTTCCAATTGACCATTTCCCCTCCCCATTCACATCCCCTCCTCTGACCCTCCCAAGGGTCTCTGATCAAGTACCTTGGTGTGCAGGTCACTAGATCACTCGCAGACTATACACGCTTAAACATTGAACCTTTGTATGCCCTGATCAAGACTAAAATTCAGATTTGGGCCAGACTTCCCCTAGGTGTTATGGGACACATCAGTTTAGTCAAGATGATACTCCTCCCAAAGATACTTTATCTGGTGTGGCATGCCCCCCTATACATACAACAAAAATTCTTCAAGACAATCGAATCTATTCTTATTTCATTTATATGGGGGCACAGTAGACACAAATTATCTTAAAAAACCTTAAAAAACCCGGTGACACTGGGAGGAGCTGCCCTTCCAGACTTTCAGGAGTATTACCTTGCTTCCCAACTGTCCCATTTCTTTGACAAAAGTGAGCAACCTCAATACCAGTCACTACTATGTGAGCACCCTGATGACCTAGCCCACACCCCGCTTCAATCAGTCCTTAGAGCTCTGTTGACAAGACGTTCCCCCCACCACAACACAGACATGCTGACACACCACTGGAGGGTATGGCAGGTGGCACTACAAAAACTCCACAGATCCACTCCCATACACCTCTCTGGTTTAACACGCATCTACCTGAACTTTTGTCCATCCCAGACCCTGCGGTGTGGATACACCATGGGTTTTTGTACTTACATCAGATCATGACCACTATGGGACTTAAAACATTCCAAACGCTAAAGGACGAATATTCCCTCCCTAACTGTCTTCTCTTTAGATATTTACAACTTCGTCACACTATACAAACCCAGTTTACCGGCTTTAACCCTTCCCTGGCAGTTCCCTCTATAGTAGACACAGTCACTGGTACTGAGTCTGCCAAAATAATCTCCACTCTATACTACGCTATCCGTCTCCCCAGTACCACGGCCTTGGCCTATGCTGCCAAGACAAGATGGGAGGCAGACATCGGACGGATTGAGGATGAGGATTGGGATGAGATTTTGGAAGATGTGAAAAAGGTATCCCCTAAGTTATCAGACCGCCTCATGCAGTTGTATATCATACATAGGACGTATCTGACCCCCCAGAAGATAACGTGTTTTAAACCCATGTACAATCCAGGGTGCCACCGATGCGACCACACCCCAGGCTCCTTCTACCACCTTATATGGTCCTGCCCAACTATCCAAACATACTGGATACAGGTGATCCGCTTCTTGCATGATCAGATGGGCTCTCCTGCTACACTAGACCCAAAAATGTGCCTACTCGGTCTGCTGCCAGGCTTGGACACAGACAAATCCCTCCTCACCTTTTTGCACGAGATGCTATTCTTGGCAAGGAAAGCGGTAGCCCATATGTGGATGCAGGCCCTGCCCCCTACAATTCAATGCTGGAAGAAGGAGGTTAATGACATTCTTCCATATAAAAAACTGATTTACATCCATAGAGGGTCTTCGCTTAAATATGAAAAGGTCTGGAGCAGATGGTTAGCAGATGGTGAAACGTGCACCTAATATCCTCACCTCCTATTTCCCCCCTTTCCCCTTTTTGTATTCTCTCTTTCTTTTATATATGTTGTACATAGACTCCATCTCCATTGATGTGTTTTACTGTAGAATATACAGACATTTTAATATATTCATGTATGTACTATTGTCAAGGCTATGTTGGTCTATATCGATTTATGTACCTTGCATACTTTTTTCAATAAAGTTGGTTTTTCCAATTAAAAAAAAAATGTAAAGTATGTTGCACAATAGAGACCAGTGGGGAGACACCATTTAAAAGGAGGGATGTTGTAAATCAAAAACGTATACTTTACCGGTCTTCCTATGGGATTTCATCACACCTAGTAATGCCCTTACAGTAATAATGACACATACTATAAAATGATTACAAAAATGTTATGAAGTAAAACAAATACCAATAATTTATGTTGCATTGTAAACTATATTGCAGCTTTCTTTGCTCGCATAAAATGTATTACCTTGTCAGCATTTTTCTTAGAACTGACATTAAAGTGACCCTGTAATAGAGTGAACAAATTTATCAAAACACTTGCCCTAACCTGTGAATAAAAAAGATCATTTCTGTAGGGGAGGTCAAAGAGTCCATGTGATTATGCATGGGGATGTCAAGAAGTGTGTCCTCCTCTGGCTGATATAATTCTTCCTGATAGCCCCTATGCCAATATTGTCTCCTACTGTGACTAGGGGGGTCAGCAGGAGGAACCTCAATGGCTAGTGGGAAAACTGCTATTCGACCTACCTGGAAGCTCTCCTACGGGGTGAAGTTTTGTCAAATAAACAGATGGACAAGTATGTATAAACTTTTTTTTTTTTATAGGTTAGTGTCTGTTTAATTTTGTTGATCCCCTGGTAGGGTCACCTTAACTAAGTTACAATGTAAACTAGTCGAAGATCTGCATGGATGATATCATTGCTCTCTGTTTAATGTGTACTGTACCTATTTAATACTTATGCTATTCTCCCATAAAACTAACAAAGGAGAATAAATCTCTTATTTTAAACCAAGATGCACAAGATTATTTCCACATTAAAGTACTTACAAACAAAACTATTACTTACGACAGAATGTGGAGTTTCTCCAAGCAAGGTTGACTCCTGCTCTTAGACAGGTATCAGCATAAGCTTCCAAGGCGTTACATAAACTGCCAGCACCAAGTGCACACAGGTCAAAAACACAGCTGTCAAAGAAGCGATCTGGGTTGATTACTGAGTGACAAGCCTTGAAAGGACCATCTTTACTGGTTAACAAACCACAGAACTGATTGTGTGAATAGAGTTCCTCTGTCCCTGGTGGACATGGTAGTGGAGGTGTAGGAACAATTGTGTTACATAATGAATCATGTTCTACCTTCCAGCTGTCTCCCAACTGATTTGTGTTCTGAGCTAGCTGTCCATTGGGCATCAAATAGTCATCCTGTCGCATGCCATTAAAGTTGCCACACATTCCACAGGTTTGGTTGACATAATTAGTTGGGACATTCACGTCCACTATATGGTCAGTGTCATAAGACACTGTGAGATGGAAATCCGTCTCCACAATAACATATCGACCACTTTGCTTCACTGTTAGAGCTCCATTGACCAAGATGACCGGAAGATTTGTCCAGATACCATCCACCTGTTAATGATTAATGTGCATGTTACATTTAAAACAGCTAAATGCAACTATAGAATTATGACTAAAATTTTAGAATGTTCCAAGAAACCTACCAGAACACAACTAGGCTTGGCTTTAACAATGGTTATTGTATGGTCATAAACATCCACCATAACTTTCTGTATTAATGAAACAGTTGAAATCCCATTACGATGTTCATTTTTTGCTTCAATATTAAAATATGGTAGAGATGTGGTATTGGTACACAGCTTGGAAAGAGTGTATGTGCATATTCCCATAAAATCATGAACTTCCTTATCAAAGGTGACATAATGAGGATCCCCCCAAGTTAGACAGTTACCAAATGTGAGATCAAAGCATCCAGGAGCTCCATTTGTTATACCGCAGTATTTTTTAGGTGGACATGAAGCGGAGTTGCAAATTAAACTGCCTCCAGCAGAGGGACATCTGCATTTTTTGGAGCATGTATCATCAGTCCAGAACTCTGAGCCTACAGGATAGTGCTTGTCATTATCCCAGCATCCACACTGGTGGCTTGGGACACATCTCTTATCATACAGGACATAACCAGGATCGCAAACACAGGATTCTGTACAGGGGAGATGACAGTTTTTTGGTGATTCTGGACTGACGCAGGTAGATGGACAGGCTGTTCCACAGGCCTCATTATGGCTGTTTAGTGGACACTTCAGTGCTGTATAAAAACATAACGGTGAACAAGAAACTAATTAGAAGAACATTTCAAATTGGATTGGAACTTATGTTACATTGTAATTAATGTACATGTAGAAAAAGTACTTAAAAATATGAGAGTTACTAAAATAATCAGCCATGTAGTAATCAAATTATGTTTTAAAATAATGGTGGATCTGCATGGGAACAGTTCTCCAAAGCTTTGGTGAGCCTAAACTTTTTTTGGCTAATAGGCAAACAGATGCTGTAAAAAAAGGCATGGGAATCTGGGCACTACCATGGAGACCATGCACTAATACAAAAAAAATAGAAATAAAACACCTTACAGCCTGGAAACTGTGGTGTTGTCAATTACTAATATATATCATTTAGAGCAGTAGTCTCCAAACTGCGGCCCGGGGGCCAGATGTGGCCCTATGCTTGCCTTTATCTGGCTCTTGGGGCATTATTTCATCTATCGATACCAACAATGGGGCATAATTCCTCCCAACGAAACCAAGAATGGGGCCCAAAAACACCAATGATGGGGCAAAATTCCTCCAACTGACACCAACCATGAGGCACAATTCCTCTCAATGACACCATCGATGGGGCCCAATGACATCAACGATGGGGCCCAATAACATAAACAATGGGACACAATTCCTTCCATTTGCACCAATAATGGGGTGCAATTACTCTCATTGAAACAAAATAATGGGGCATTATTTTTTCCCATTGATGTGAGAACATTTTCTACTCCACTGGCCACAGTCTGGCCCTCCTAAAGTCTGAAAGATTGTAAACTGCCCCTTGGTTTAGAAAGTTTGGATAACCCTGATTTAAAGGGAAAGGAGAACTTGCTTGTAGCAACTTCAGCCCCTGAAGATTTTACCCCCTTCCTGACCAGAGCACTTTTTACAATTCGGCACTGCGTCGCTTTAACTGACAATTGAGCAGTCTTGCAATTCTGTACCCAAACAAAATTTGCATCCTTTTTTTCCCACAAACAGAGCTGTATTTTGGTGGTATTTAATCACCTCTGCGGTTTCTATTTTTTGCGCTCTAAACAAAAAAAGAGAGACAATTTTGAAATATAAACAATATTTTTTACTTTTTGCTATAATAAATATCCCCCAAATGTTTTTAAAAACAATTTCTTCATCAGTTTAGGCCAATACATATTCTTCTACATATTTTTGGTAAAAAAAATAGCAATAAGCGTATATTGATTGGTTAGCGCAAAAGTTATAGCGTCTACAATTTATGGGAAAGATTTATGGCATTTTTATGGCATTTTTATTATATTTTTTTTATACTAATAATGGAGGTGATCTGCGATTTTTATGGGTACGGCGACATTGCAACAGACAGATTGGACACTTTTGACACATTTTTGGCACCATTGACATTTATACAGTGATCAGTGCTATAAATATGCACTGATTACTGTGTAAATGTCACTGGTAGGGAAGGGGTTAACACTAGGGGGCGATCAAGGGGTTAAATGTGTGATCCCTTAGTGTGTTCTAACTGTATGGGGATAGGACTGACTGGGGGAGGAGACATATCATTGTTCTTACTTAGTAGGAACAAACAATATGTCTCCTCTCCCCTGACAGACTTACACAAATCCCTGTGCTGGTTCTCGTGCATGCGACCCCGCGCGTGGCCGGCACCAATCATGCCTGCTGGACAAGCGCATAGGGTCCCCCACCATGCAACGGATGCGCGCATGCCCTCTGGCGGCTTCTAAAGGGAAAGCCGTACCCATGCAGGGTTTTGCCCAGGAGAGCCATTGTGCCGTAGTATATCTGTTTGAGCCGGTTGGGAATTGGGTAGAGTAGGACTCTACAAGCAAGTTAAAGGCAACCTCAGTCCATTTTCCAGAGAAAAGAGTTTATTAGATCTCAGCAACAGATAACACATCCAACAGGGTATATATAAAATAATACGATAATCAGAAGCCCTAAATGTCCATTCCAGAATACTAAGTTCTTCTGTTCACATTTTTTTTAACCACTTCAGCCCCGGAAGGTTTTACCCTCTTCTTGACCAGAGCACTTTTTACAATTTGGCACTGCATCGCTTTAACTGCTAATTGCGCGGTCATGCAATGCTGTACCCAAACAAAATTTGCGTCCTTTTTTTCCCACAAATAGAGCTTTCTTTTGATGGTATTTGATCAAGTCTGCCCTTTTTATTTTTTGCGCTATAAATTGAAAAAAACGAAAATTTTGGAAAAAAATTATATTTTATACTTTTTGTTATAAAAAAAATCCAATAAACTCAATTTTAGTCATACATTTAGGCCAAAATGTATTCAGCCACATGTATTTGGTAAAAAAAATGTCAATAAGCGTATATATATATATATATATATATATATATATATATATATTGGTTTGCGCAAAAGTTATAGCGTCTACAAACTAGGGTACATTTTCTGGAATTTACACAGCTTTTAGCTTATGACTGCCTATCTCATTTCTTGAGATGCTAAAATGGCAGGGCAGTACAAACCCCCCCAAATGACCCAATTTTGGAAAGTAGACACCCCAAGGAAATTGCTGAGAGGCATGTTGAACCCATTGAATATTTTTTTTGTCCCAAGTGATTGAATAATGACAAAAAAAAACAAATTACAAAAAGTTGTCACTAAATGATATATTGCTCACACAGGCCATGGGCATATGTGGAATTGCACCCCAAAATACATTCTGCTGATTCTCCTGAGTACGGGGATACCACATGTGTGGGACTTTTTGGGAGCCTAGCCACGTTCGGGGCCCCGAAAACCAAGCACTGCCTTCAGGATTTCTAAGGGCGTAAATTTTTGATTTCACTCCTCACTACCTAACACAGTTTTGAAGGCAATAAAATGCCCAGATAGCACACCCCCCCCCCCCCAAATGACCCCATTTTGGAAAGAAGACACCCCAAGCTATTTGCTGAGAGGCATGTTCAGTCCATGGAATATTTTATATTTTGCCACAAGTTGCGGGTAAATGACAAACTTTTTTTTTGCACAAAGTTGTCACTAAATGATATATTGCTCAAACATGTCATGGGCATATGTGGAATTACACCTCAAAATACATTCTGCTGCTTCTCCTGAGTACAGGGATACCACATGTGTGGGACTTTTTGGGAGCCTAGCTGCATACGGGGCCCCGAAAACCAATCACTGCCTTCAGGATTTCTAAGGGCGTAAATCTTTGATTTCACTCCTCACTACCTATCACAGTTTTGAAGGCCATAAAATGCCCAGATGGCACAAAACCCCCCCAAATGACCCCATTTTGGATATAGACACCCCAAGATATTTGCTGAGAGGCATGTTGAGTCCATGGAATACTTTACATTTTGCCACAAGTTGCAGGAAAATGACAAACTTTTTTTTTTTTGCACAAAGTTGTCACTAAATGATTTATTGCTCAAACATGTCATGGGCATATGTGAAATTACACCCCAAAATACATTCTGCTGCTTCTCCTGAGTACAGAGATACCACGTGTGGGACTTTTTGGGAGCCTAGCTGCGTACGGGGCCCTGAAAACCAATCACCACCTTCAGGATTTCTAAGGGCGTAAATTTTGGATTTCACTCCTCACTACCTATCACAGTTTCGAAGACCATAAAATGCCAAGATGGCACAAACCCCCCCCCCCAAATGACCCCATTTTGGAAAGTAGACACCCCAAGCTATTTGCTGAGAGGCATGGTGAGTATTTTTCAGCTCTCATTTGTTTTTGAAGATTAAGAAAGAAAAGAAAAATGTATTTTTTTTTCTTTTTTCAATTTTCAAAACTTTGTGACAAAAAGCGAGGTCTGCAAAATACTCACCATACCTCTCAGCAAATAGCTTTTTTTTTAACTTTATTATTTTTTTCCCCTTTTTTATCTTATTTTTAAACTGTTCCTTTCATTTTTTTTATCTTTTTTATTGTTATGTCAGGGAATGTAAATACCCCTATGATAGCAATAGGTAGTGACAGGTACTCTTTTTTTAAAAAATTGGGGTCTACTAGACCCTAGATCTCTCCTCTACCCTCAAAGCATCTGACCACACCAAGATTGGTGTGATAAAATGCTTTCCCAATTTCCCAATGGCGCCGTTTACATCCAGCGAAATCTAAGTCATGAAATGCTCGTAGCTTCCGGTTTCTTAGGCCATAGAGATGATTGGAGCCATTCTGGTCACTGATCAGCTCTATGGTCAGCTGGCCGAATCACCTGCTGCATTCTCAGGTTCCCTGTTGGGACAGGAGAGCCAGAGAAAAACATGGAAGACGGTGGGGGGGGGGGAACATTCCCTCCCACTGCTTGTAAAAGCAGTCTAACGGCTAATTAGCTAATAGGATTGCTTTTACATGAAAGCTGACCACTGGCTGAAAAGAATGATACCAAGATGATACCTAAACCTGGAGGCATCATACTGGTATAACCTCTCAAACTCCAGCAATATACCAGTACGTTGCTGGTCCTTGTTGGGCATGTATTGTAATCTTTTTTTTCATGCAGCCTGTGGGCTGAACGAAAAAAAGTGATTGATCGGTGGGTATGCCCACCATTAGAATACCTCCCTTCATCCACCCATTTTTAATGATGGGCATACATGCACCATTTATATATGCCAAAGCATTGGGGCATCTGCCCCAAAAGTTAGGAGCAAATCGCTCCTCCGCCCCTGCTGCCCCCATGCTTCGGCATATATGTATATATATATTTTTTTAAACTGTGGTGGTGAAATCACCTTCTACAGCGCTGGAGTCACGGCTTTATGTATCGTGGGAGCAAACGCTGTTGCTGTCAAGATAAATAAATCCGCGCTGCAACTGAATGGCGTACCTGCTAAGCAAATGATGGTTAACAAGTAAACAAAGTAACATTACAGTATAACAGTAAGACATACCATACCTGCAAAGCAAATACAAAAAAAACATAGAAAAAATAAAACATTTTTTAACGCAACCTGTGCCTAAAATATATAGATGCTGAAGCATGGGCGCATCCGCCCGCAAAAGATAGGAGCAAATTGCTCCTCTGCCCCTGCTGCCCCTGCTGCCCCCATGCTTAGGCATATATGCTCTTTTTTTTAACTGTGTGGTGAAATCACCTCCGACAGTGCTGGAGTCATGGCTTTATGTATCGTGGGAACAAACGCTGTTGCTGTCAAGATAAAAAAATCTACACTGCAGCTGAATGGTGTACCTGGTTACAATAAAACACAGTAAACAGTAAAGTATAAAAAAATGACATACCTGAAAAGCAAACATGATAAAACATAATAACAATAAAACAGAATAGAATACAGTAAAAAAGAGCAGAACAATAGAGAGAGAAAGAGAGAGAGAGAGAGAGAGAGAGAGAGAGAGAGAGAGAGAGAGAGAGAGAGAGAGAGAGAGAGAGAGAGAGAGAGAGAGAGAGAGAGAGAGAGAGAGAACAATAAAATTACAACTATTTTTGTTTTTTTTATTCTATATATTTTTTTGTGGGTTTTTTTTTTTACTTTTTTTTATACACTTTTTTTGTAACTGTAACTTTTGTAACTGTAACCGGTTCCAGGTTCGGGTCTCTCAAAATGCAATAGTATGTTGGGAGACCCTGTGAAAGTGTGCCTTGTCTGTGCAGTGCTGTACCCTAGGCCAATACGTATGGTAACGTTCAAAACATTCACAAATGCAAATACCAGGATTGTCAGGACAGGAGGGACAATAATAGCGCGTGTCACGCCTATATCTGCGCTTGCTGCAGACACGACATCTTTTTTGGGGGGTTCGTTGGGTAGGGGTACTTGGGAGGACATAAAGAAAATGCCTCTCATGCAGCCGGCTTACTGCATTTGGTTGGGGATGGTGAGGTGGAGCACCGTCTGGAAACAGAAGGGCTCTGACGATCTCTTCCTGGAATTTAAGGAAGGATCCAGTCCGTCCTGAAGCACTGTATAGCACATGACCGTTCACCAAAGCCAATTGAAATAAATAAACACTTTCTTGTACCAGTGTCTGGCTTTATGGGCAACTAGTCGTTGAGGTCCACCCCTCCCATATTTTTGTTATAGTCGTGGACAGAGAGGGGTTTCTCCACAACACTAGTCGCCGTAGTAATTTGGACCGTCATGTCTGCATGAAGGGAGGTAAGAACGAAAACATTATCCCTCCACTTCAAGCAAGTTATTACACTTCAAGCAGGCTCTCTCCCCCAGCCTAAGACGGGAATTTACAAGCCGCTGGGGAAAGCCCCGGCGATTAGATCGCACGGTGCCACATGCTTCAATCTGATGATCAAACAAGTGACTAAAAAGTGGCACGCTCGTGTAATAATACAAGTGATACCCCTTTCCGAATAAGGGTGACACCAAGTCCTACACAATCTTGCCAGTGCTTCCTATGTAGTCAGGGCAGTTTGTCGGCTCTACGTGACTATCTTTGCCCTCGTAAACCATAAAACTACATGTATAGCCTGTGGCCCTGTCACAGAGCTTATACATCTTGACCCCGTATCTGGCACGCTTGCTGGGAAGGTACTGTTTGAATGACAAGCAGCCAGAAAACTTAATCAGGGACTCATCAACGTAGACAACTTGATGGGGAGTAAACAAGTCTGCAAAGCGTTGCTTGAAGTGGTTTACGAGGGGCCAAATTTTGTAGAGACGATCGTATCCAGGGTCTTCACGAGGACGACAGAGCAAGATCTGCTCGTATTGTGCCCTGGTCATGGAGGCAGAGAACAAGGGCATTTGGTGAATTGGGTCAGTTGACCAATATGACCGCAACTCACTCTTTTTAATTATGCCCATGTTGGGGGATAGGCCCAGAAAGAGCTTAAATTCTGAAACCGTAATTGGTTTCCAATCTCTGGCAAGGGAGGACTGGGGAATAGTGGCGATGTGTTGACCAGCATACAAATTGCTTTGGTCCACAATAGATCTATAGAGATCTTTGGTGAAAAACAGCGAATAAAAATCAAGTGACGTAAAATCAACTGTTTCCACCTGAATGGGTTGGCCAGTGAATGGGGGAAGTACGGGTGATGGAGAAGAGGTGGGTTCCCAATTAGGATTGGCGAATGAAGTAGACATGTGCATTAATTTTCGTCCGAATGCATTTTCGTCTGAATTTCGGGGTATTTTCGTTATCGTTTTAACAAACAATAACGAACGTGCAGATTCCGAAAACCGAAAGATCCGACATGAACAATTGCTTTATTTTCGTTTCAGTTCAATATTGATAGAAGATTCGACATGATGCCGACAATAGCGATCTGTGTCCATCGAACCTGTGGTTGAATGTGCCTAACCTTAGCTCTATTAGTCCAAGATTATTCTACATAGAGAGAAAAGATTCGACATAGAGAGAAAAGATTCGACATTATAGAGACAATAGCAAAAAAGGTCGAATGTGCCTAACATGACTCTATTAGTCCAAGATTATTCGACATAGAGAGAAAAGATTTGACATGAAGATTTGACAAAGCAGTCGCAGCGAGCGGACATTTATGGTCAAATGCTCCGTCCATAGGCTATAGAAGAATTCTAATGTGGGTTGACTAGTAATAATAATTAATAAATATAATTATTACTAGTGTCATACAACATTAGAATTCTACTATAGCTTGTAGGCGGAACATTCGACCGGAAATGTACGATTGCAGCGTCGTACAGTTTAGCTACTCCGTCGAATCTTCTTAGAACAGACACCATAAGCCTTCAATGACAAATTCGACCTTAATTATTTCGGATTTTTTGGATGAATGCATTTTTTAATGAAACAAAATAAATAAAAACAAATTTCGTGAGTAACGAAATAAATTTATTTTTAGGACGAAAACGAAATTCCGAAACAAAATATTTCAGTGTGTACATGTCTAGAATGCAGCAGGAAGGCCACTTTGGGCACAACGGGCCTGGGTTTGTCTTCTTCTTGGTGGCAGCGGGACACTACTTGTGCTTGCCACCTCACCAGCTTGAACTGCACTTATGGGACTCGCCACGTCACCAAGTGTTACTGCAGTGCTGGTTTGACTACGACCAGGGTGTACTAGGCCGCTGGTGCTTGCCAGTTTACCAGAAGGAATAGTGGCGTTAGTACTGCTCTGCTCCATACAAGGGACCTGCGGTTCTTGCACCTCAACAACAGCAGAAGAAGATTGGGGTCGGGTACGCCTGACCTTGGCAGAGACCACAACTCCTTCGTCAGAGCTATCTGTCATGGAGCCGCTGTCGTCTACAGGATCGTATTCTGAGCCTAAATCTGACAGATGAGTGACTTCTTCTTCATTATCTGTCATGCTCAGAAACGTGTAGGCCTCTTCACTACTGTACCTTAGATTGCCATTTTGGGCTCTAAATTTAGTGGTACAGTGGTACCGCTAGTACAGATCTGATCAGATCAGGTATTGATCCGTTCAGATACTATACCACTAAGGGAGGTGTATGCTGCGTGCATGGGTGTTAGCGGTACTGGCACTAACCTGACGCTGCCTGGGGCGACGCAGACCCTATCTGACCCTAAAACCCAAATTATGTCACCCACCGGGCGATCAGGGGGTTAAACCTTTATTAGGTAATAAACGGCGGGTGCCCTGACACTATAAAAAAGAAACTAACTAACCAGCGTCACCCGTAACAGTTATACGGTGATCACTGGTGAAAGGGTTAACTAGGGGGCAATCAGGGGGTTAAAACCTTTATTAGGTAGTATATGGGGGTACCTGACGATATAAAAAGCTGACGGCAAACCTAAATACTTACTTGCCTAACTAGCGTCACCTGTGACACTAATACAGTGATCAGAAAAACGACTGCTTAGTGACACTGGTGACGGGGGGTGATCAAGGGGTTAAACCTTTACTAGGGGGGGTTAGAGGGGGTTAGGGGGGTACTCTAGACCTAAAGTGGCCTACCACTAACTGCCCTACCACTTATAACTGTCACAAATGACACCAATGCAATAATCAGTAAAAAAAACCCCAAAAAAACTGCTATTGGTGTCACTGTGACAGGAGGTGCAGGGGGCTGATCGGGGGGTGACTGGGGGGTGAAAAGTGTGCCTAGAGTGTTCTACTGTACGTGTAGTGTTGTGAAGACTTACTTGATGTCTTCTCTCCTCGGAGCTGGAACGAAAAGACCAACACGAGGAGAGATGACATCACTTCTTCTGCCGCTGTTTACATTACAGCAGCAGATTTTCATTCGCCGGGAGCGATCGCGAGGGGGTGGCCATGAATCAATGGCCTCCCCCTCAGCACAGATCACTCCTGGAACAAAGCCAACCACCTCGGGCACCGGGGGGGGGGGGGGCACGATTTTGCCTGCCCGTGCCATTCTGCTGCAGTATATCTGCGTTAGGCGGTCGGCAAGTGATTAAGGATATGGACTCTCCTCACATCCAACATATACTAAATGTTTGATCTATGTATGCAACTGTGTGTCTTTCAGGCAAGGGCATCCAAATACTCTATACCTTAACCACTTAACAACCGGCCCATAGCCAAATGACGGCTACAGGGCGGTTGTTTAACTCTGGGAGGGCGTCCAGGGACGTCCTCCCGGAGTTCTGCTCTCGCGCGCCCCCTAGGGCGCGCACTCGAGAGCATCCGTGACCGCCGGGTCCAGAGGACCCGGCGCATCACGGATCCCGGTAAATGGCTGCTGATCGCGGCAGTTTACCATGTGATCGCGCCGTCAAATGACGGCGCGATCACATGTAAACAAACCGGCATCATCTGATGACGCCGGTTCCTCTCCTCCCCTCCTGTGTACCGATCGGTACACTGTGAGCGGAGAGGGGGATGGATGGATGGTAGCAGCGTCGTGGGGTGCATCTGTAGTGCCCACAGCGCTGCACAGAGACATCCAGCCATCCATCCATCCATGCTCAGCCATCCCTCACTGCTCTGCAATGCCCCACAATACTCTGCCATACCCTGCAATGCCCCGAAATACCCCGCAATACTCTGCCATACCCTGCAATGCCCAGAAATACCCCGCAATACTCTGCCATACCCTGCAATGCCCAGAAATACCCCGCAATACTCTGCCATACCCTGCAATGCCCAGAAATACCCCGCAATACTCTGCCATACCCTGCAATGCCCAGAAATACCCCGCAATACTCTGCCATACCCTGCAATGCCCAGAAATACCCCACAATACTCTGCCATACCCTGCAATGCCCAGAAATACCCTGCAATACTCTGCCATACCCTGCAATACCCCGCAATACTCTGCCATACCCTGCAGTACCCCAAAATACTCTGCCATACCCTGCAATACCCCAAAATACCCCACAATACTCTGCCATACCCTGAAATACCCCAAAATACCCCGCAATACTCTGCCATACCCTGAAATACCCCAAAATACCCCGCAATACTCTGCCATACCCTGCAATGCCCCAAAATACCCCGCAATACTCTGCCATACCCTGCAATACCCTGCAATACTCTGCCATACCCCGCAATACTCTGCAATACCCCACAATACTCTGCAATACCCCACAATACTCTGCAATACCCCACAATACTCTGCCATACCCTGCAATACCTCACAATACTTTGCAATACCCCGAAATATCCCGCAACACTCTGCAATACCCCACAATACCCAGCCATACTCTGCAATACTCAGTGATACCCAGCCATACTCTGCAATACTCTGCCATACCCAGCCATGCTCTGCAATACCCCACAAAAATATGCAATACTCTGCCATAACCCGCAATACTCTGCCATACCCAGCCATGCTCTGCAATACCCCACAAAAATATGCAATACTCTGCCATAACCCGCAATACTCTGCCATACCCAGCCATACTCTGCCATACCCAGTCATACTCGGCGATACTCTGCAATACCCAGCCATGCTCAGCCATACCCTGCCATGCTCAGCCATACCCAGCCTATGTATGTGGCCAGGCTGTGGAAGTCTCACACATGTGGTATCGCCGTACTCAGGAGGAGTAGGAGAATCTATTTCGGGGTGTCATTTTTGGAATGTACATGCTATGTGTTAGAAATATTGTATAAATTGACAACTTTGTGTTAAAAAAAAAAAGCGTTTTAACCACTTCCCGCCTTCCGTCATACAACATCCTTGACTTTGTGCGGGGATATCTGAATGATGGGTGCAGCTACAGGCATCATTCAGATATCAGCTTTTTCAGCCGGCGATTCCCTACACCATGAGAATGATCATAGCAGCTGTTACACTGCTTGATCGTTCTTACGGGAGGTGAGAGGGGACGTCCCCCCCTCCCGCCGCCCTTAGGTGCTTCTACCGACTCACCGCTATGATCGAAGCCAGGATCATTTTTTTTTTTTTTTAATTTCAGGCACAGCCTAGAGGTGAGATGTGGGGTCTTATTGACCCCATATCTCACTGTAAAGAGGACCTGTCATGTCATATTCCTATTACAAGGGATGTTTACATTCCTTGTAATAGGAATAAAAGTGATCAAAAAAAATTTTTGGGGGAAAAAAGTGTCAAACTAAAATAAATAAAGTAAAATGAACAATAAAAAAAAAATAAATAAATTTGAAAGCGCCCCTGTCCCCGTGTGCTCGCATGCAGAAGCGAACGCATACGTAAGTCCCGCCCACATATGAAAACGGTGTTCAAACCACACATGTGAGGTATCGCTGCGATCAGCAGAGCGAGAGCAATAATTTTGGCTCTAGACCTCCTCTGTAACTCAAAATTTGTAACCAGTAAAAAATTTTAAAGCGCCGCCTATGGGGATTTTTAATTAGCGAAGTTTGGCGCCATTCCACAAGCCTGTGCAATTTTGAAAGGTGACATGTTAGGTATTTATTTACTCGGTGTAACTTCATCTTTCATATTATGCAAAAACATTGGGCTAACCTTACTGTTTTGTTTTTTTTAAGCAAAAAACAGTTTTTTTTCCAAAAAAACGCGTTCGAAAAATTGCTGCGCAAATATCGTGCGGGATAAAAAGTTGCAATGACCGCTATTGTATTCTCTAGGGTCTTTGCTAAAAAAACATATATAATGTTTTGGGGTTCTATGTAATTTTCTAGCAAATAAATGATAATTTTTACATGTAGGAGAGAAATGTCAGAATTGGCCTGGGTGCTCCAGAATGCCTGAAGGTGCTCCCCTGCATGTTGGGCCTCTGTATGTGGCCACGCTGTGTAAAAGTCTCACACATGTGGTATCGCCGTACTCGGGAGTAATAGTAGAATGTGTTTTGGGGTGTAACTTGTGGTATGCATATGCTGTGTGTGAGAAATAACCTGCTAATATGACAATTTTGTGAAAAAAAAAACGAAAAAAAAAAACTTGATTTTGCAAAGAATTGTGGGAAAAAATGACAACTTCAAAAAACTCACCATGCATCTTTCTAAATACCTTGGAATGTCTTCTTTCCAAAAAGGGGTAATTTGGGGGGTATTTGCACTTTTATGGCATGTTAGGGTCTCAAGAAATGAGATAGGGCATCAGTACTTCAGGTGTGATCAATTTTCAGATATTGGCACCATAGCTTGTGGACGCTATAACTTTCACAAAGACCAAATAATATACACTAATTTGGGTTATTTTTACCAAAGATATGTAGCGGTATAAATTTTGGCCAAAATATATGAAGAAAAATTACTAATTTTCAAAATTTTATAACAGAAACAAATAAAAATTTATTTTTTTACAAATTTTTCGGTATTTTCTTTTATAGCACAAAAAATAAAGAACCCAGCGGTGATTAAATACCACCAAAAGAAAGCTCTCTTTGTGTGAAAAAAAGGACAAAAATTTCATATAGATACAGTGTTGCATGACTGAGTAATTGTCATTCAAAGTGTGAGAGCACCAAAAGCTGAAAATTGGTCTGGTTATTAAGGGGGTTTAAGTGCCCAGTGGTCAAGTGGTTAAGCCATTCCTTCCATCATCCTCTTTCTTAGCAAATAAATCTTCCATTAATATACCATTTTTTTTTTACTTATCTACTAGGATGTAGAGAAAGCTGATGGGTTGCCCAAACACATTTTAACTTGATGATCCGCTGAGCATTTTGTTAAACAATATAAAGGTTTTACTTTGAAACGCCTAAAGGTGGCTAGACATGGATTGAAGATCAGCCTGTTTAGCATGGACCTGCCAAGTTTTGATCCATGTATGGGCAGGCTGATTGTACATAAGTAGATCTACTGATCAACTTCTGTACAACCAATATATTGGAAAATTTACACATGATCAGCGCCACTGGCTATAGCTGCCAGTGCTGATCTTTGTATTCCGATGACAGGGAAGTCTCCCCACTGTCATAATACAATGCCTCAGTGGGAGTCATTCCTCCATCCATATTGAGTGTGTGGATGGGGGAACAGAGCCATTTATTTGTTAACCCCCGCTGGTTCAGTGATAACAAATAATTAATTTATGGGCCGCTTAAGACCTGTTCTGCAATTATTGATAAAAACAATTAAGCCAAGCTATACAAAAAAATAATAATAATAAAAATTACTCATCTGACCAATTAACAAAAGGCTTATGCCCTGTACACACGATCGGACATTCCAACAACAAAATCCATCAGATTTTTTCTGACGGATTTTGGGCCAAACTTGTCTTGCATACACACGGTCGCACAAAGTTCTGAACGCGGTGGCATAAAACACGTACGTCGGGACTATAAATGGGGCAGTAGTCAATAGCTTTCGTCTCTTAATTTATTCTGAGCATGTGTGGCACTTTGTGCGTCGTATTTGTGTACACACGATCGGAATTTAAACGATCCGATTTTATTGTCGGAAAATTTTATATCCTGCTCTCAAACTTTGTGTGTCAGAAATTCAGACGGAAAAAGTCCGATGGAGTCCACACATGATCGGAATTTCCGACAACACAATCTGATCGCACTTTTTCCATCGGAAAATCCGACCATGTGTACAGGGCATTAGACGTTTTGACATGACAGCTTGTACTTTCCTTTTGAATAGAAATAACAGAGAAAGAGTCTGTCAATTCTATTGTCAGTTTTGAGGAATTTCTTTTAATGTGTGCATGCAAGTCCAGCTGTTACCAATTTGCTTTCTGTCTGTACATTAAAATATACCGTATATATTATGTCCATTATAGAAAGGTATGATTTTTACAGAAAGTCTGTGTCAGCTTGCACAGGCAGTGCGTAATTGGCTTTGGAACTGATTAATTGCTACTGCAAACAAAAGGCAGCCTTTATGGTTCCGCCGATAGGTGATGCAGGCACACCCAAGGTGTAGGGTCTAAGCATCAGTCGGTATCCACAGAGTACCTAAAGATGGAGAATAGATGTGCCATAGAGCCTAATGTTCCTAGTTAATTTTGTAGCAAACGGTCACCAGGCTGTGACCCATGATGGGCAAAGCAGGAAAAGAATGGCTGTGGTATAGAGAATGTGCACATGGTGTCATGGGAGGAATCCATTCCCACTAGGTGTAAGACTGGCTAGCAATTGGTTATAGCAGCTGAGGCAGGCAGCCACAAAGGAGAGAGTTTTGAGGAGTCTTGCTGAGGCGGCAGAAGTGGAGAGGCAGGATATCAGCTGGCACTAATGTGAGGGATCTCAACATGCCTGTTTATTTAGAGGCAGTAAGAATCCCTAAAGAACCAATGTGAAGAGTATAAGAAGCTGCCTGGTCATCTCTGGAATGCCTCACAAAGGGGAATGAGTTTGGATGCTCCAACAACTGCCAGGTTTTAGCCCCCTAACTCACCCAAGCAGGCAGCTACCTAGCATTAGGGATGAGCCTGATGTTCGAGTCGAACGTAAGTTCGACTCGAACATCGGGTGTTTGCCTGTTCGCCGAATAGTGAACAATTTGGGGTGTTCGCGGCAAATTCGAAAGCCGCGGAACACCCTTTAAAAGTCTATGGGAGAAATCAAATGTGCTATTTTTAAAGGCTTATATGCATGGTATTGTCATAAAAAGTGTTTGGGGACCTGGGTCCTGCCCCAGGGGACATGTATCAATGCAAAAAAAGTTTTAAAAACGGCCGTTTTTTCAGGAGCTGTGATTTTAATAATGCTTAAAGTGAAACAATAAAAGTGAAATATTCCTTTAAATTTCGTGCCTGGGGGGTGTCTATAGTATGTCTGTAAAGTGGCACATTTTTCCCGTGTTTAGATTAGTCCGAGAGCAAAATTACATTTCTAAAGGAAAAAAGTCATTTAAAAGTACTCGCGGCTTAATGAATTGTCGGTCCCAGTAATACAGATAAAAGAAGTCATTGAGAAAAATGGCATGGGGATCACCCCCAGTCCATTACCAGGCCCTTTGGGTCTGGTATGCATATTAAGGGGAACCCCGAACCAAAATAAAATAAAAAAAATTGCGTGGGGGTCCCTCCAAATTCCATACCAGGCCCTTCAGGTCTGGTATAAATATTAAGGGGAACCCTGCGATAATTTTTTTTTTAAATGGCGTAGGGGTCCCCCTCAAAATCCATACCAGACCCTTTAGGTCTGGTATGGATTTTAAGGGGAACCCCGTGCCAAAATGAAAAAAAATGGCGTGGGGGTCCCCCGAAAAATCCACACCAGACTCTTATCCGAGCACCCAACCTGGCAGGCCACAGGAAAAGAGGGGGGGATGAGAGAGCGCCCCCCTCCTGAACCGCACCAGGCCACATGCCCTCAACATGGGGAGGGTGCTTTGGGGTAGCCTCCAAAGCACCTTGTCCCCATGGTGATGGGGACAAGGACCTCATCCCCACAACCCTTGCCCGGTTGTGGGGTATGCAGGCAGGGGGCTTGTTGGAATCTGGAAGCCCCATTAACAAGGGGACCCTCAGATCTCACCCCCGTGTGAATTGGTAATGGGGTACAAATGTACCCCTACCATTTCACAAAAAAGTGTCAAAATGTTAAAAAAAATAGCCTTTTTTGACAATTCCTTTATTATTTATTCTTTCTCCATTTTCTGGTCTTCCTTCGGTTTTCTCCTTCTTCCTCCATCTTGTTCTTCCCCCGGTTCTTCTTCTGCTTCTTCCTCCGGTCCTCTGCTTCTTCCTCTGGTCTTCTCGATCTTCCTCAGGCATCTTCCTCCAGCTTCTTCTTTCCCGTTTCATCCTCCGGACGATCCGCCTCAATGGGAGGCTCCTGCTGTGTGACTCTTCTGTTCTTGTGACAGTTCTTATATAAATGAGGGTGACCCTGCCCCCCTCTGACGCACGGGGACTTCCCTATGGCTTCCCCGTGGTGTCATGGGGCGGGGTCACCCGATTACGTACCCCATTACCAATTCACACAGGGGGGCCGGGATCTGGGGTCCCCTTGTTAAAGGGGGCTTCAAGATTCTGATAAGCCCCCTGCCCGCATACCCACACAACCACGGGCAAGGGTTGTGGGGATGAGGCCCTTGTCCCCATCAACATGGGGACAAGGTGCTTTGGGGGGCTACCCCAAAGCACCCTCCCCATTTTGAGGGCAAGTGGCCTGGTATGGTTCAGGAGGGGGGCGCTCTCTTGTCCCCCCTCTTTTCCTGCGGCCTGCCAGGTTGCGTGCTCAGATAAGGGTCTGGTGTGGATTTTTGGGGGATCCCCATGCCATTTTGTTTTCATTTTGGCTCGGGGTTCCCCTTAAAATTCATACCAGACCTGAAGGGTCTGGTATGGATTTTGAGGGGGACCCCTATGCCATTTTTTAAAAAAGAATTTGGCACAGGGTTCCCCTTAATATCCATACCATACCTAAAGGGCCTGGTATGGAATTTGGGGGGACCCCCACGCAATTTTTTTTTTTTACATTTTGGTTCAGGGTTCCCCTTAATGTTCATACCAGACCCAAAGGGCCTGGTAATGGACTGGGGAGGATCCCCATGCCATTTTTTTCAATGACTTCTTTTATTTGTATTGCCGGAAGCGACAATTCATTAAACTGCGAGTACTTTTAAATGACTTTTTCCTTTAGAAATGTAATTTTGTGCAGGGACTAATCTATACATGGGAAAAATGCACCACTTTACAGGCATACTATAGACACCACCCAGGTACGAAATTTAAAGGAATATTTCACTTGCATTGTTTCACTTTAAGCATTATTAAAATCACTGCTCCTGAAAAAACTGCCATTTTTAAAACTTTTTTTGCATTGATACATGTCCCCTGGGGCAGGACCCAGGTCCCCAAACTTTTTTTATGACAATAACTTGCATATAAGCCTTTAAAATGAGCACTTTTGATTATTCATGTTCGTTTCCCATAGACTTTAACGGTGTTCGCGTGTTCAAACAAGTTTTTTGCCTGTTCGCATGTTCTGCTGTAAACCGAACCGGGGGGGTGTTCAGCTCATCCCTACTTAGCAGGGGCTACTAGCATGTACTGAACATATGTTGCTCAAATGCCAAGCAACAGAGGCACTAGCACTTTGGGACAATGCCTGACAGTACATTGGCTGTGAAGTTGGTGGCCATTAATTGGCTACAAGTCACTGACCCAGGCAGCAGGGAAGAGCCAGCACTGGTTTGTGGCACAGGCACTGGGGTGTGTGACACTAGGTGTCATGCAAGAAAACAGTCAAATACAAGCAGGGGTCAAGGAAAGCAGCAAACAAGAGAGAAGTCAGGTCAAAGCAAGGGTCTTTGTAGGTGGCAAACTAGAGATTAGGTAGGTCCAGGTAGGGGTCAAAGGCAGGTGGCAATCAAGAGATTGGTCAGGTCAATCCACATTTGCGATAGTCAGATAATCTCACAAGCAATTATTAAAACTCTTTGCACAATAGTAGCAGGCAATAAGATACAGCACTAGCTACTTCAAAGGTTGAAGCATAAATACCCCTTTAGTAAGAAGACATGCCCAGCATTGTTACAGGGAACTCAGAAAGTCCTGGAATGGATTTATCCAGTACCATTAGAAGTCCCATTGAAAGTCCTGGCATTGATTCTGCAACTACCTCAGGAAGTTTTGGAAGGGATTATGGGAGTACCATAAGAGCAGCTCCAGGAACAGATGGTCAGTAACAAATAAATGCTTGTTACATAAAGTAAAACCAATATATATACAAAATCAATTAGAACCCTAAATACAAGCTTCTGTAACAAAAGCCTGTTTTTAAAGGGAGACCTTGAAGCAAAAAAAGTGTTATGGACAGGACAGGAAGGGATTGGTGAGCTCATATCAAAAGAAACCGAAAGACAAATAAGTCCCTGATAATGGTACGAAAAAAAGCAGCAACTTGGTTGATTTCCCAAAAGAAACTCATGGTGGTGGCAAACCTCATCTCAATTTAGAAACACATAAAAAAATGTATATTCCAAAATGTCCATGGTAAAAAGGATCATTTATAAAAAGTGAGACACCAATTGTCAAGTCCTTTGGTGCGAGGCCGGATTGCTGAGAGGGCGCCCCTTGCAGATAAGTGCAGCGTACCCCTGGGAGTGAGACAGGGAGTACGGTGCCCAAAGGTGCATGGATTGCCAAGTGTTGTTTGCTAGGTAGCTGGGATGCTGAGGGCAGCTGGGGTGCTCTGGTAAAGCTGATTGGGCAGCTGTGCGAGGAAGGATCCAAGTGGAGCAACCAGGAACAAGGTCAAAGCCAGGCCAGGGGTCATACACAACAGGATCAGTCCGAGAAGAGGTACAACAGGATTAACCAGGAACAGAGTCAGTAGCTAGGCCAGGGGTCAAACACCGTGTGGACAAACGAAGGTACAGGTGCGGAGACTGGAGAATAGTCAGGTCCAAGCTGGGGGTTGGTGCAGGCGGAGAGCAGGAAGAGTCAGGCAAGCCGAGTAGTCAACAGGAATCAGATACAGGCAGCAAGTACAGGGGACACAGGAAGCTGACGATAATCGAGCAACCTGCATGCATCTGCAGCAGGCTTAAATAGGCCAGAGGGAGCCAACAACTGTCACTGTGAGCACGCATGTGCTAGCGTGCATCTGTGTGCACCTGCCATATCGCACCTACATGCATCTGCCGTAGCACACCTGCATGCACCCATCGTCACACTCCTGTGTGCACGCATGCGCACGGGGATGTGCCCGGTGCGACCATGGAGGGTACTGGCAGGATTGCCAGTCTTATGGCCATTTTCCTGACACCAATGAATGTTATTTTATGTGTTCCAGCTTGGGATGGTGTGTGATTCTTCAGGTTTTAAACCTGAATATTGGACAAACTACAAACACTAAGAAATCTAAGCTCATATAAAAATCGCTCTGATTTTCAGTATAGTTTTCTTTATGGGTTTCTAAATAGGGCCTTGTCAAATGAGGCATTGGGGGTTATTTACTAAAGGAAACTCCACTTTGCACTGTTGGGAGACCCTGTGAAAGTGTGCCTTGTCTGTGCAGTGCTGTACCCTAGGCCAATACGTATGGTAACGTTCAAAACATTCACAAATGCAAATACCAGGATTGTCAGGACAGGAGGGACAATAATAGCGCGTGTCACGCCTATATCTGCGCTTGCTGCAGACACGACATCTTTTTTGGGGGGTTCGTTGGGTAGGGGTACTTGGGAGGACATAAAGAAAATGCCTCTCATGCAGCCGGCTTACTGCATTTGGTTGGGGATGGTGAGGTGGAGCACCGTCTGGAAACAGAAGGGCTCTGACGATCTCTTCCTGGAATTTAAGGAAGGATCCAGTCCGTCCTGAAGCACTGTATAGCACATGACCGTTCACCAAAGCCAATTGAAATAAATAAACACTTTCTTGTACCAGTGTCTGGCTTTATGGGCAACTAGATACGGTGCCAACAACTGGTCGTTGAGGTCCACCCCTCCCATATTTTTGTTATAGTCGTGGACAGAGAGGGGTTTCTCCACAACACTAGTCGCCGTAGTAATTTGGACCGTCATGTCTGCATGAAGGGAGGTAAGAACGAAAACATTATCCCTCCACTTCAAGCAAGTTATTACACTTCAAGCAGGCTCTCTCCCCCAGCCTAAGACGGGAATTTACAAGCCGCTGGGGAAAGCCCCGGCGATTAGATCGCACGGTGCCACATGCTTCAATCTGATGATCAAACAAGTGACTAAAAAGTGGCACGCTCGTGTAATAATACAAGTGATACCCCTTTCCGAATAAGGGTGACACCAAGTCCTACACAATCTTGCCAGTGCTTCCTATGTAGTCAGGGCAGTTTGTCGGCTCTACGTGACTATCTTTGCCCTCGTAAACCATAAAACTACATGTATAGCCTGTGGCCCTGTCACAGAGCTTATACATCTTGACCCCGTATCTGGCACGCTTGCTGGGAAGGTACTGTTTGAATGACAAGCAGCCAGAAAACTTAATCAGGGACTCATCAACGTAGACAACTTGATGGGGAGTAAACAAGTCTGCAAAGCGTTGCTTGAAGTGGTTTACGAGGGGCCAAATTTTGTAGAGACGATCGTATCCAGGGTCTTCACGAGGACGACAGAGCAAGATCTGCTCGTATTGTGCCCTGGTCATGGAGGCAGAGAACAAGGGCATTTGGTGAATTGGGTCAGTTGACCAATATGACCGCAACTCACTCTTTTTAATTATGCCCATGTTGGGGGATAGGCCCAGAAAGAGCTTAAATTCTGAAACCGTAATTGGTTTCCAATCTCTGGCAAGGGAGGACTGGGGAATAGTGGCGATGTGTTGACCAGCATACAAATTGCTTTGGTCCACAATAGATCTATAGAGATCTTTGGTGAAAAACAGCGAATAAAAATCAAGTGACGTAAAATCAACTGTTTCCACCTGAATGGGTTGGCCAGTGAATGGGGGAAGTACGGGTGATGGAGAAGAGGTGGGTTCCCAATTAGGATTGGCGAATGAAGTAGACATGTGCATTAATTTTCGTCCGAATGCATTTTCGTCTGAATTTCGGGGTATTTTCGTTATCGTTTTAACAAACAATAACGAACGTGCAGATTCCGAAAACCGAAAGATCCGACATGAACAAATGCTTTATTTTCGTTTCAGTTCAATATTGATAGAAGATTCGACATGATGCCGACAATAGCGATCTGTGTCCATCGAACCTGTGGTTGAATGTGCCTAACCTTAGCTCTATTAGTCCAAGATTATTCTACATAGAGAGAAAAGATTCGACATAGAGAGAAAAGATTCGACATTATAGAGACAATAGCAAAAAAGGTCGAATGTGCCTAACATGACTCTATTAGTCCAAGATTATTCGACATAGAGAGAAAAGATTTGACATGAAGATTTGACAAAGCAGTCGCAGCGAGCGGACATTTATGGTCAAATGCTCCGTCCATAGGCTATAGAAGAATTCTAATGTGGGTTGACTAGTAATAATAATTAATAAATATAATTATTACTAGTGTCATACAACATTAGAATTCTACTATAGCTTGTAGGCGGAACATTCGACCGGAAATGTACGATTGCAGCGTCGTACAGTTTAGCTACTCCGTCGAATCTTCTTAGAACAGACACCATAAGCCTTCAATGACAAATTCGACCTTAATTATTTCGGATTTTTTGGATGAATGCATTTTTTAATGAAACAAAATAAATAAAAACAAATTTCGTGAGTAACGAAATAAATTTATTTTTAGGACGAAAACGAAATTCCGAAACAAAATATTTCAGTGTGTACATGTCTAGAATGCAGCAGGAAGGCCACTTTGGGCACAACGGGCCTGGGTTTGTCTTCTTCTTGGTGGCAGCGGGACACTACTTGTGCTTGCCACCTCACCAGCTTGAACTGCACTTATGGGACTCGCCACGTCACCAAGTGTTACTGCAGTGCTGGTTTGACTACGACCAGGGTGTACTAGGCCGCTGGTGCTTGCCAGTTTACCAGAAGGAATAGTGGCGTTAGTACTGCTCTGCTCCATACAAGGGACCTGCGGTTCTTGCACCTCAACAACAGCAGAAGAAGATTGGGGTCGGGTACGCCTGACCTTGGCAGAGACCACAACTCCTTCGTCAGAGCTATCTGTCATGGAGCCGCTGTCGTCTACAGGATCGTATTCTGAGCCTAAATCTGACAGATGAGTGACTTCTTCTTCATTATCTGTCATGCTCAGAAACGTGTAGGCCTCTTCACTACTGTACCTTAGATTGCCATTTTGGGCTCTAAATTTAGTGGTACAGTGGTACCGCTAGTACAGATCTGATCAGATCAGGTATTGATCCGTTCAGATACTATACCACTAAGGGAGGTGTATGCTGCGTGCATGGGTGTTAGCGGTACTGGCACTAACCTGACGCTGCCTGGGGCGACGCAGACCCTATCTGACCCTAAAACCCAAATTATGTCACCCACCGGGCGATCAGGGGGTTAAACCTTTATTAGGTAATAAACGGCGGGTGCCCTGACACTATAAAAAAGAAACTAACTAACCAGCGTCACCCGTAACAGTTATACGGTGATCACTGGTGAAAGGGTTAACTAGGGGGCAATCAGGGGGTTAAAACCTTTATTAGGTAGTATATGGGGGTACCTGACGATATAAAAAGCTGACGGCAAACCTAAATACTTACTTGCCTAACTAGCGTCACCTGTGACACTAATACAGTGATCAGAAAAACGACTGCTTAGTGACACTGGTGACGGGGGGTGATCAAGGGGTTAAACCTTTACTAGGGGGGGTTAGAGGGGGTTAGGGGGGTACTCTAGACCTAAAGTGGCCTACCACTAACTGCCCTACCACTTATAACTGTCACAAATGACACCAATGCAATAATCAGTAAAAAAAACCCCAAAAAAACTGCTATTGGTGTCACTGTGACAGGAGGTGCAGGGGGCTGATCGGGGGGTGACTGGGGGGTGAAAAGTGTGCCTAGAGTGTTCTACTGTACGTGTAGTGTTGTGAAGACTTTCTTCTCTCCTCGGAGCTGGAACGAAAAGACCAACACGAGGAGAGATGACATCACTTCTTCTGCCGCTGTTTACATTACAGCAGCAGATTTTCATTCGCCGGGAGCGATCGCGAGGGGGTGGCCATGAATCAATGGCCTCCCCCTCAGCACAGATCACTCCTGGAACAAAGCCAACCACCTCGGGCACCGGGGGGGGGGGGGGCACGATTTTGCCTGCCCGTGCCATTCTGCTGCAGTATATCTGCGTTAGGCGGTCGGCAAGTGATTAAGGATATGGACTCTCCTCACATCCAACATATACTAAATGTTTGATCTATGTATGCAACTGTGTGTCTTTCAGGCAAGGGCATCCAAATACTCTATACCTTAACCACTTAACAACCGGCCCATAGCCAAATGACGGCTACAGGGCGGTTGTTTAACTCTGGGAGGGCGTCCAGGGACGTCCTCCCGGAGTTCTGCTCTCGCGCGCCCCCTAGGGCGCGCACTCGAGAGCATCCGTGACCGCCGGGTCCAGAGGACCCGGCGCATCACGGATCCCGGTAAATGGCTGCTGATCGCGGCAGTTTACCATGTGATCGCGCCGTCAAATGACGGCGCGATCACATGTAAACAAACCGGCATCATCTGATGACGCCGGTTCCTCTCCTCCCCTCCTGTGTACCGATCGGTACACTGTGAGCGGAGAGGGGGATGGATGGATGGTAGCAGCGTTGTGGGGTGCATCTGTAGTGCCCACAGCGCTGCACAGAGACATCCAGCCATCCATCCATCCATGCTCAGCCATCCCTCACTGCTCTGCAATGCCCCACAATACTCTGCCATACCCTGCAATGCCCCGAAATACCCCGCAATACTCTGCCATACCCTGCAATGCCCAGAAATACCCCGCAATACTCTGCCATACCCTGCAATGCCCAGAAATACCCCGCAATACTCTGCCATACCCTGCAATGCCCAGAAATACCCCGCAATACTCTGCCATACCCTGCAATGCCCAGAAATACCCCGCAATACTCTGCCATACCCTGCAATGCCCAGAAATACCCCACAATACTCTGCCATACCCTGCAATGCCCAGAAATACCCTGCAATACTCTGCCATACCCTGCAATACCCCGCAATACTCTGCCATACCCTGCAGTACCCCAAAATACTCTGCCATACCCTGCAATACCCCAAAATACCCCACAATACTCTGCCATACCCTGAAATACCCCAAAATACCCCGCAATACTCTGCCATACCCTGAAATACCCCAAAATACCCCGCAATACTCTGCCATACCCTGCAATGCCCCAAAATACCCCGCAATACTCTGCCATACCCTGCAATACCCTGCAATACTCTGCCATACCCCGCAATACTCTGCAATACCCCACAATACTCTGCAATACCCCACAATACTCTGCAATACCCCACAATACTCTGCCATACCCTGCAATACCTCACAATACTTTGCAATACCCCGAAATATCCCGCAATACTCTGCAATACCCCGCAATACCCAGCCATACTCTGCAATACTCAGTGATACCCAGCCATACTCTGCAATACTCTGCCATACCCAGCCATGCTCTGCAATACCCCACAAAAATATGCAATACTCTGCCATAACCCGCAATACTCTGCCATACCCAGCCATGCTCTGCAATACCCCACAAAAATATGCAATACTCTGCCATAACCCGCAATACTCTGCCATACCCAGCCATACTCTGCCATACCCAGTCATACTCGGCGATACTCTGCAATACCCAGCCATGCTCAGCCATACCCTGCCATGCTCAGCCATACCCAGCCTATGTATGTGGCCAGGCTGTGGAAGTCTCACACATGTGGTATCGCCGTACTCAGGAGGAGTAGGAGAATCTATTTCGGGGTGTCATTTTTGGAATGTACATGCTATGTGTTAGAAATATTGTATAAATTGACAACTTTGTGTTAAAAAAAAAAAGCGTTTTAACCACTTCCCGCCTTCCGTCATACAACATCCTTGACTTTGTGCGGGGATATCTGAATGATGGGTGCAGCTACAGGCATCATTCAGATATCAGCTTTTTCAGCCGGCGATTCCCTACACCATGAGAATGATCATAGCAGCTGTTACACTGCTTGATCGTTCTTACGGGAGGTGAGAGGGGACGTCCCCCCCTCCCGCCGCCCTTAGGTGCTTCTACCGACTCACCGCTATGATCGAAGCCAGGATCATTTTTTTTTTTTTTTAATTTCAGGCACAGCCTAGAGGTGAGATGTGGGGTCTTATTGACCCCATATCTCACTGTAAAGAGGACCTGTCATGTCATATTCCTATTACAAGGGATGTTTACATTCCTTGTAATAGGAATAAAAGTGATCAAAAAAAATTTTTGGGGGAAAAAAGTGTCAAACTAAAATAAATAAAGTAAAATGAACAATAAAAAAAAAATAAATAAATTTGAAAGCGCCCCTGTCCCCGTGTGCTCGCATGCAGAAGTGAACGCATACGTAAGTCCCGCCCACATATGAAAACGGTGTTCAAACCACACATGTGAGGTATCGCTGCGATCAGCAGAGCGAGAGCAATAATTTTGGCTCTAGACCTCCTCTGTAACTCAAAATTTGTAACCAGTAAAAAATTTTAAAGCGCCGCCTATGGGGATTTTTAATTAGCGAAGTTTGGCGCCATTCCACAAGCCTGTGCAATTTTGAAAGGTGACATGTTAGGTATTTATTTACTCGGTGTAACTTCATCTTTCATATTATGCAAAAACATTGGGCTAACCTTACTGTTTTGTTTTTTTTAAGCAAAAAACTGTTTTTTTTCCAAAAAAACGCGTTCGAAAAATTGCTGCGCAAATATCGTGCGGGATAAAAAGTTGCAATGACCGCTATTGTATTCTCTAGGGTCTTTGCTAAAAAAACATATATAATGTTTTGGGGTTCTATGTAATTTTCTAGCAAATAAATGATAATTTTTACATGTAGGAGAGAAATGTCAGAATTGGCCTGGGTGCTCCAGAATGCCTGAAGGTGCTCCCCTGCATGTTGGGCCTCTGTATGTGGCCACGCTGTGTAAAAGTCTCACACATGTGGTATCGCCGTACTCGGGAGTAATAGTAGAATGTGTTTTGGGGTGTAACTTGTGGTATGCATATGCTGTGTGTGAGAAATAACCTGCTAATATGACAATTTTGTGAAAAAAAAAACGAAAAAAAAAAACTTGATTTTGCAAAGAATTGTGGGAAAAAATGACAACTTCAAAAAACTCACCATGCATCTTTCTAAATACCTTGGAATGTCTTCTTTCCAAAAAGGGGTAATTTGGGGGGTATTTGCACTTTTATGGCATGTTAGGGTCTCAAGAAATGAGATAGGGCATCAGTACTTCAGGTGTGATCAATTTTCAGATATTGGCACCATAGCTTGTGGACGCTATAACTTTCACAAAGACCAAATAATATACACTAATTTGGGTTATTTTTACCAAAGATATGTAGCGGTATAAATTTTGGCCAAAATATATGAAGAAAAATTACTAATTTTCAAAATTTTATAACAGAAACAAATAAAAATTTATTTTTTTACAGATTTTTCGGTATTTTCTTTTATAGCACAAAAAATAGAACCCAGAAAAGAAAAGAACCCAGCGGTGATTAAATACCACCAAAAGAAAGCTCTCTTTGTGTGAAAAAAAGGACAAAAATTTCATATAGATACAGTGTTGCATGACTGAGTAATTGTCATTCAAAGTGTGAGAGCACCAAAAGCTGAAAATTGGTCTGGTTATTAAGGGGGTTTAAGTGCCCAGTGGTCAAGTGGTTAAGCCATTCCTTCCATCATCCTCTTTCTTAGCAAATAAATCTTCCATTAATATACCATTTTTTTTTTACTTATCTACTAGGATGTAGAGAAAGCTGATGGGTTGCCCAAACACATTTTAACTTGATGATCCGCTGAGCATTTTGTTAAACAATATAAAGGTTTTACTTTGAAACGCCTAAAGGTGGCTAGACATGGATTGAAGATCAGCCTGTTTAGCATGGACCTGCCAAGTTTTGATCCATGTATGGGCAGGCTGATTGTACATAAGTAGATCTACTGATCAACTTCTGTACAACCAATATATTGGAAAATTTACACATGATCAGCGCCACTGGCTATAGCTGCCAGTGCTGATCTTTGTATTCCGATGACAGGGAAGTCTCCCCACTGTCATAATACAATGCCTCAGTGGGAGTCATTCCTCCATCCATATTGAGTGTGTGGATGGGGGAACAGAGCCATTTATTTGTTAACCCCCGCTGGTTCAGTGATAACAAATAATTAATTTATGGGCCGCTTAAGACCTGTTCTGCAATTATTGATAAAAACAATTAAGCCAAGCTATACAAAAAAATAATAATAATAAAAATTACTCATCTGACCAATTAACAAAAGGCTTATGCCCTGTACACACGATCGGACATTCCAACAACAAAATCCATCAGATTTTTTCTGACGGATTTTGGGCCAAACTTGTCTTGCATACACACGGTCGCACAAAGTTCTGAACGCGGTGGCATAAAACACGTACGTCGGGACTATAAATGGGGCAGTAGTCAATAGCTTTCGTCTCTTAATTTATTCTGAGCATGTGTGGCACTTTGTGCGTCGTATTTGTGTACACACGATCGGAATTTAAACGATCCGATTTTATTGTCGGAAAATTTTATATCCTGCTCTCAAACTTTGTGTGTCAGAAATTCAGACGGAAAAAGTCCGATGGAGTCCACACATGATCGGAATTTCCGACAACACAATCTGATCGCACTTTTTCCATCGGAAAATCCGACCATGTGTACAGGGCATTAGACGTTTTGACATGACAGCTTGTACTTTCCTTTTGAATAGAAATAACAGAGAAAGAGTCTGTCAATTCTATTGTCAGTTTTGAGGAATTTCTTTTAATGTGTGCATGCAAGTCCAGCTGTTACCAATTTGCTTTCTGTCTGTACATTAAAATATACCGTATATATTATGTCCATTATAGAAAGGTATGATTTTTACAGAAAGTCTGTGTCAGCTTGCACAGGCAGTGCATAATTGGCTTTGGAACTGATTAATTGCTACTGCAAACAAAAGGCAGCCTTTATGGTTCCGCCGATAGGTGATGCAGGCACACCCAAGGTGTAGGGTCTAAGCATCAGTCGGTATCCACAGAGTACCTAAAGATGGAGAATAGATGTGCCATAGAGCCTAATGTTCCTAGTTAATTTTGTAGCAAACGGTCACCAGGCTGTGACCCATGATGGGCAAAGCAGGAAAAGAATGGCTGTGGTATAGAGAATGTGCACATGGTGTCATGGGAGGAATCCATTCCCACTAGGTGTAAGACTGGCTAGCAATTGGTTATAGCAGCTGAGGCAGGCAGCCACAAAGGAGAGAGTTTTGAGGAGTCTTGCTGAGGCGGCAGAAGTGGAGAGGCAGGATATCAGCTGGCACTAATGTGAGGGATCTCAACATGCCTGTTTATTTAGAGGCAGTAAGAATCCCTAAAGAACCAATGTGAAGAGTATAAGAAGCTGCCTGGTCATCTCTGGAATGCCTCACAAAGGGGAATGAGTTTGGATGCTCCAACAACTGCCAGGTTTTAGCCCCCTAACTCACCCAAGCAGGCAGCTACCTAGCATTAGGGATGAGCCTGATGTTCGAGTCGAACGTAAGTTCGACTCGAACATCGGGTGTTTGCCTGTTCGCCGAATAGTGAACAATTTGGGGTGTTCGCGGCAAATTCGAAAGCCGCGGAACACCCTTTAAAAGTCTATGGGAGAAATCAAATGTGCTATTTTTAAAGGCTTATATGCATGGTATTGTCATAAAAAGTGTTTGGAGACCTGGGTCCTGCCCCAGGGGACATGTATCAATGCAAAAAAAGTTTTAAAAACGGCCGTTTTTTCAGGAGCTGTGATTTTAATAATGCTTAAAGTGAAACAATAAAAGTGAAATATTCCTTTAAATTTCGTGCCTGGGGGGTGTCTATAGTATGTCTGTAAAGTGGCACATTTTTCCCGTGTTTAGATTAGTCCGAGAGCAAAATTACATTTCTAAAGGAAAAAAGTCATTTAAAAGTACTCGCGGCTTAATGAATTGTCGGTCCCAGTAATACAGATAAAAGAAGTCATTGAGAAAAATGGCATGGGGATCACCCCCAGTCCATTACCAGGCCCTTTGGGTCTGGTATGCATATTAAGGGGAACCCCGAACCAAAATAAAATAAAAAAAATTGCGTGGGGGTCCCTCCAAATTCCATACCAGGCCCTTCAGGTCTGGTATAAATATTAAGGGGAACCCTGCGATAATTTTTTTTTTAAATGGCGTAGGGGTCCCCCTCAAAATCCATACCAGACCCTTTAGGTCTGGTATGGATTTTAAGGGGAACCCCGTGCCAAAATGAAAAAAAATGGCGTGGGGGTCCCCCGAAAAATCCACACCAGACTCTTATCCGAGCACCCAACCTGGCAGGCCACAGGAAAAGAGGGGGGGATGAGAGAGCGCCCCCCTCCTGAACCGCACCAGGCCACATGCCCTCAACATGGGGAGGGTGCTTTGGGGTAGCCTCCAAAGCACCTTGTCCCCATGGTGATGGGGACAAGGACCTCATCCCCACAACCCTTGCCCGGTTGTGGGGTATGCAGGCAGGGGGCTTGTTGGAATCTGGAAGCCCCATTAACAAGGGGACCCTCAGATCTCACCCCCGTGTGAATTGGTAATGGGGTACAAATGTACCCCTACCATTTCACAAAAAAGTGTCAAAATGTTAAAAAAAATAGCCTTTTTTGACAATTCCTTTATTATTTATTCTTTCTCCATTTTCTGGTCTTCCTTCGGTTTTCTCCTTCTTCCTCCATCTTGTTCTTCCCCCGGTTCTTCTTCTGCTTCTTCCTCCGGTCCTCTGCTTCTTCCTCTGGTCTTCTCGATCTTCCTCAGGCATCTTCCTCCAGCTTCTTCTTTCCCGTTTCATCCTCCGGACGATCCGCCTCAATGGGAGGCTCCTGCTGTGTGACTCTTCTGTTCTTGTGACAGTTCTTATATAAATGAGGGTGACCCTGCCCCCCTCTGACGCACGGGGACTTCCCTATGGCTTCCCCGTGGTGTCATGGGGCGGGGTCACCCGATTACGTACCCCATTACCAATTCACACAGGGGGGCCGGGATCTGGGGTCCCCTTGTTAAAGGGGGCTTCAAGATTCTGATAAGCCCCCTGCCCGCATACCCACACAACCACGGGCAAGGGTTGTGGGGATGAGGCCCTTGTCCCCATCAACATGGGGACAAGGTGCTTTGGGGGGCTACCCCAAAGCACCCTCCCCATTTTGAGGGCAAGTGGCCTGGTATGGTTCAGGAGGGGGGCGCTCTCTTGTCCCCCCTCTTTTCCTGCGGCCTGCCAGGTTGCGTGCTCAGATAAGGGTCTGGTGTGGATTTTTGGGGGATCCCCATGCCATTTTGTTTTCATTTTGGCTCGGGGTTCCCCTTAAAATTCATACCAGACCTGAAGGGTCTGGTATGGATTTTGAGGGGGACCCCTATGCCATTTTTTAAAAAAGAATTTGGCACAGGGTTCCCCTTAATATCCATACCATACCTAAAGGGCCTGGTATGGAATTTGGGGGGACCCCCACGCAATTTTTTTTTTTTACATTTTGGTTCAGGGTTCCCCTTAATGTTCATACCAGACCCAAAGGGCCTGGTAATGGACTGGGGAGGATCCCCATGCCATTTTTTTCAATGACTTCTTTTATTTGTATTGCCGGAAGCGACAATTCATTAAACTGCGAGTACTTTTAAATGACTTTTTCCTTTAGAAATGTAATTTTGTGCAGGGACTAATCTATACATGGGAAAAATGCACCACTTTACAGGCATACTATAGACACCACCCAGGTACGAAATTTAAAGGAATATTTCACTTGCATTGTTTCACTTTAAGCATTATTAAAATCACTGCTCCTGAAAAAACTGCCATTTTTAAAACTTTTTTTGCATTGATACATGTCCCCTGGGGCAGGACCCAGGTCCCCAAACTTTTTTTATGACAATAACTTGCATATAAGCCTTTAAAATGAGCACTTTTGATTATTCATGTTCGTTTCCCATAGACTTTAACGGTGTTCGCGTGTTCAAACAAGTTTTTTGCCTGTTCGCATGTTCTGCTGTAAACCGAACCGGGGGGGTGTTCAGCTCATCCCTACTTAGCAGGGGCTACTAGCATGTACTGAACATATGTTGCTCAAATGCCAAGCAACAGAGGCACTAGCACTTTGGGACTATGCCTGACAGTACATTGGCTGTGAAGTTGGTGGCCATTAATTGGCTACAAGTCACTGACCCAGGCAGCAGGGAAGAGCCAGCACTGGTTTGTGGCACAGGCACTGGGGTGTGTGACACTAGGTGTCATGCAAGAAAACAGTCAAATACAAGCAGGGGTCAAGGAAAGCAGCAAACAAGAGAGAAGTCAGGTCAAAGCAAGGGTCTTTGTAGGTGGCAAACTAGAGATTAGGTAGGTCCAGGTAGGGGTCAAAGGCAGGTGGCAATCAAGAGATTGGTCAGGTCAATCCACATTTGCGATAGTCAGATAATCTCACAAGCAATTATTAAAACTCTTTGCACAATAGTAGCAGGCAATAAGATACAGCACTAGCTACTTCAAAGGTTGAAGCATAAATACCCCTTTAGTAAGAAGACATGCCCAGCATTGTTACAGGGAACTCAGAAAGTCCTGGAATGGATTTATCCAGTACCATTAGAAGTCCCATTGAAAGTCCTGGCATTGATTCTGCAACTACCTCAGGAAGTTTTGGAAGGGATTATGGGAGTACCATAAGAGCAGCTCCAGGAACAGATGGTCAGTAACAAATAAATGCTTGTTACATAAAGTAAAACCAATATATATACAAAATCAATTAGAACCCTAAATACAAGCTTCTGTAACAAAAGCCTGTTTTTAAAGGGAGACCTTGAAGCAAAAAAAGTGTTATGGACAGGACAGGAAGGGATTGGTGAGCTCATATCAAAAGAAACCGAAAGACAAATAAGTCCCTGATAATGGTACGAAAAAAAGCAGCAACTTGGTTGATTTCCCAAAAGAAACTCATGGTGGTGGCAAACCTCATCTCAATTTAGAAACACATAAAAAAATGTATATTCCAAAATGTCCATGGTAAAAAGGATCATTTATAAAAAGTGAGACACCAATTGTCAAGTCCTTTGGTGCGAGGCCGGATTGCTGAGAGGGCGCCCCTTGCAGATAAGTGCAGCGTACCCCTGGGAGTGAGACAGGGAGTACGGTGCCCAAAGGTGCATGGATTGCCAAGTGTTGTTTGCTAGGTAGCTGGGATGCTGAGGGCAGCTGGGGTGCTCTGGTAAAGCTGATTGGGCAGCTGTGCGAGGAAGGATCCAAGTGGAGCAACCAGGAACAAGGTCAAAGCCAGGCCAGGGGTCATACACAACAGGATCAGTCCGAGAAGAGGTACAACAGGATTAACCAGGAACAGAGTCAGTAGCTAGGCCAGGGGTCAAACACCGTGTGGACAAACGAAGGTACAGGTGCGGAGACTGGAGAATAGTCAGGTCCAAGCTGGGGGTTGGTGCAGGCGGAGAGCAGGAAGAGTCAGGCAAGCCGAGTAGTCAACAGGAATCAGATACAGGCAGCAAGTACAGGGGACACAGGAAGCTGACGATAATCGAGCAACCTGCATGCATCTGCAGCAGGCTTAAATAGGCCAGAGGGAGCCAACAACTGTCACTGTGAGCACGCATGTGCTAGCGTGCATCTGTGTGCACCTGCCATATCGCACCTACATGCATCTGCCGTAGCACACCTGCATGCACCCATCGTCACACTCCTGTGTGCACGCATGCGCACGGGGATGTGCCCGGTGCGACCATGGAGGGTACTGGCAGGATTGCCAGTCTTATGGCCATTTTCCTGACACCAATGAATGTTATTTTATGTGTTCCAGCTTGGGATGGTGTGTGATTCTTCAGGTTTTAAACCTGAATATTGGACAAACTACAAACACTAAGAAATCTAAGCTCATATAAAAATCGCTCTGATTTTCAGTATAGTTTTCTTTATGGGTTTCTAAATAGGGCCTTGTCAAATGAGGCATTGGGGGTTATTTACTAAAGGAAACTCCACTTTGCACTGCCAGTGCACTTGAAAGTAAAGTCGCTGTAGATCCGAGGGAGACATGCAAGGAAAATAAAAAAACAGCATTTTAGCTTGCACATGATTGGATGATAAAATCAGCAGAGCTTCCACTCATTTCAGATCTACCCCTTAGATTTAGAACAACTGCACTTCCAAGTGCACTTTCATCAAGTGCACTTGCAGTGCAAAAGTGGATTTGCCTTTTGTAAATAACCCCCACTGTCTATTTGTCAGTGAAACATACTGAGTGATGTGAAGTGCAACTTATTAAAATGAGACTTGGCTGTTCTTACTAAAAACCTTACAGAAGTTATCTGGTGTTAAGGAAGGGTCAATTAAAAGAACAAAGATGGGTTTAACCAAAGAGGAATACTCACGGGTTACAAACATCATTATCTCTAAAGGCGATTCAATTTGTTAAATGAGTTCTGCTTATTTGCTGTAGGTTACTGTAATTTGCATACTGTTAGAAAGTGAATGTATAGCCCACACTTATTTTTAACATTATGAATAGGGTAGGGAAATATAGCCCAAGCAAGTTATTTTTGCTGTTTTTGTTCTGCTAGAGAGTGCAGCATGCAGCAGGAAGTTACAGAAAGTCTCTCCAAAAAGAGGGGAATTCTCCTGTAATCATTTTTCCCGAGGATACTTATCCATATTGGAAGATTTCTTCTCATGACTTCACTATAAATTAGGATTTACCCATACCTGATTATCAGTACCAACAGAGGGGTAAATCCCCCTAATATAACACATACTGCAATCCAAAGGAATCTAAGAGTGTTTAACTTTGTACTTACGGCAGAAAGAGTTATTCCTCCAGGAACCTATTGTTACTTCAAAAGACTGGCAGGATTGTGCATAGGACTGAAGACTATCACACAAAGCACTTAGATCCAGGTCCAGTTCACACAAGTCGTAGACACAGTTGTTAAAATAGATCAATGGGTTTACAACTCCATGGCAGTCTTTGAATGGACCCTCCTTATCAGTAATAATTCCACAGAAACTGTTGCTGGAAATGATATTCTTTACATCCACAGTACAACTGGGTTCTTGTTCTGATCCAGGTGTGCAACTACAAGAAATATTTCACTTCAGTTAGTAGGATAGTAGATTTGGAAAAATGAGGGCTGTAGTATGAAGTCTGATGCAGTGAATCTTTTGTAACATAAAAATGTATGTCGTGAACTGTAATGGCAGTTCACATGAGAGAAGTTTTCATTTTGAATGAGTAAGAAATTTTTTTTTTTTCTATCATTAAATAATTGATTGAATATAAGACACTTGAATACTGAACCAGCTAATTAACTTGGACCATAAAAAGAGTAATCCTTACTTAAAGCGGAACTTCACCCAAAACTGCCCACTGTTAAGATGCCAACTAGCCTGGGTGAAGACGGCAATAAATCCCTTGACAAGAAGGTGTCCCTTAACAAGATTTATAGCTGCTAACTTTAAAGAAAAAAATTCTACAGCGATAACCCCATAAGTAGATGACAGTTCATGACATGAAGTAGAACTTTTTCCATATGGGGCAAAGCTAAAGGTTCACTTACCTTCAACCCCCTTTCCAAAACTGGTTATACATACCTTCCCTCTATTCCCTTGTAAATCTAATCTGAAGTAGACTCATTGGGGGTTATTTACGAAAGGCAAATCCACTTTGCACTAGAAGTGCAAACTACAAGTGCAAAGTGGACTTGAAATTGCACTGAAAGTGCACTTGGAAGTGCAGTCGCTGTAAATCTGAGGGGTAGATCCGAAATGAGGGGAAGCTCTGCTGATTTTATTATCCAATCATGTGCAAGCTAAAATGCTGTTTTTTATTTTCCTTGCATGTCCCCCTCAGATCTACAGCAACTGCACTTTCAGTGCAATTTCAAGTGCACTTTGCACTTGTAGTTTGCACTTGTAGTGCAAAGTGGATTTGCCTTTAGTAAATAACCCTCATTGTCAGTAAATATAAAGGAGATTGAACAATCAGTGTGTACTGTGTATACTCATCTTAAGGGTTATGGTCTGATCAACTGTAAATTATCCTTGCTCGGGGGGCGTGGCCAAGGCAGGCATGTGAGAGGACGCATCTCCCACAGCTCCCGGCAGTGATCCAGTAACCGATCCTCCCCTAGCCCACACACCGACTTCAAACCGCCCTATGCAGCACGGCTACACTCCGGAGACCCCAGGGGAACATCCGCCAGCTCTCTGCACAAGGGGAATGTCCCGAAAAGGACAGATTGAGACCGCGGGCCCAGAGATCCAAGATGGCGCCGCGGTGCCCTCAGTGAAGAACACACCACGCGGACAGGACAAAATGAGGGACGCAAGCCACAAAACAAGTAAGGCAATCAAACTCCCGGGTAAAGACGCCCCTAGGGATATGGTGTATTATGCACAAAAGATGTCTGGGACCCTGGGGACGGAGCAGCCATCCCGCTCTGGGGAGACACAGCACCAGCAGGTGGATATGCAGGCAGTCACTCTCCCTGTACACTGGGGGGAAGTGGAGGGGGAGCAGACAGCCCACATACCTGGAGAACCACACAGCCCAGCAGAACAGGACACTGTGCAACCCACCCTGGCAGATATCCTTTAGGGCTTTAAATAACTGCACAGCCTCTGTTAACACTCTAAAGGAACAGTTTGGGGGCCTGAGAGAGGATGTGTCATTATTAAGACAGGATATGCAAAAGATACGTGAGCGTACCACTGCCGTGAAAAGTAGGGTCAGCGAAATGGAGGATCAGTTACCACCCATGGCGCAGGACACCAGAGCTGCGTTGCAGCTAGCCAAGGAAGCAAGCGATCGTGCAGAGGAGATGGAAAATCGCTTAAGGCGAAACAATGTAAGCATAGTGGGGTTGCCTGAGGGAGTGGAGGGTAGGGACCCCACTACATATGTTGAAAACTGGCTGGTGGAAATTTTTGGCAAAAACGCATATTTCTCCCTTTTTCGTGGTGGAACGCGCTCACAGAGTGCCCTCACACCCGTCTCCACCAGGGCCCCCCCCCCCCAGATCCATTCTGGTGAGAATACTCCATTACAGGGACAAGGAAGCTGTGCTGTGCCAAGCACGTGAAAAGGCAAATATTTTACACAATGGCACCCGGGTGTCCTTTTACCCGGACTTTTCGGCAGAAGTCCAGAGACGCAGAGCCAAGTTCACGGATGTCAAACGCAGGCTGCGGCTTCTACAGCTCCCGTATGCCATGTTGTATCCAGCAAAACTCCGGATAGTGGTGAGAGGCCAAGCACAGTTTTTGAATCTGCTAAGGAGGCTTCAGCCTGGCTGGAACGGAACGAGCAGGTACTAAAAAGACAGGCACCAATGGAGGAAGATTGAGATAAACACAGAGACTACACCTTAGGAGCTGAACAGTAAGACAACAGCAATGCTGAATGATGTTTTCGACCAAAGAAAAATACCCTCTCTACAAATTGAAAGATGTCACGGAACCCTGGACTATGAAGAATTTGATAGTGAAATAGATACAGAGGGGCGATATGTATTTATCCATTGCAGGTTTGGTACATTGACATGTGTGCTAGCTGTTATCTACTTCCCTTCTCCTTTCACGGTGGCGGTGCTTAGGCTTCTGCTTGCATTTCTGGATGGCAGGCCTGATGCACCGTTGTTGGTGACGGGGGATTTCAATTGCTGTCTGAACCCAGTTGAGGATAGACACCCGGGCCCTGGACTCTCTTCCTTCTCCAGGGGTACCCCGCTGGCGCGGTTGTTGCAAGAGGTGGGCTGGGTGGATATCTGGAGGCAGGGTCAGACAGTTCACCTGTTTTTCCAAATCACATGGTTGTTTGTCTAGAATTGATCTGGAGGGTGCAGCTTGAACATGCTCCCGTTTGTGACTGACATGACACATAGACCCCGCAGTGTATCCGACCATTCTCCGGTGGTCATACGGATTACAGTAGTTAACAGAAATTTAACGCCTTTTGACTGAAACTGTTCCGCTCGCATGAGGGGATAGTGGGGAGCACGTGTGAGCTCTTTTACACCCAGGATCAATGATTTCATTATCACGCAATGGGATGCCTTCAAGGCTTATTTGAGGGGAGTACTGATTGCTGAAATGAATAGAGTTAAACATGCTTCCTCTGTTCCTAAAACGGAAGTAGAGTCCAAAGTTCAGGAAATGGAGCAAGCTTATATTACAGACCCTTCTAAATCCAGTGTCATCAATCTAAGAAGGTTATTCCTTAATATCCAATCCCAGGCGGACAATATGGGTAATAGGGTACTGTTATCGCTGGACGCTACCAAAGCGTTTGACAGCATAGACTGGGAATACCTATGGTCGGTACTGCTAAAATTTGGGTTCGGTCTGAACTACATTTCTTGGGTTAAACTCCTTTAAAGCCAGCCAAAAGCCGCCGTCAGGGTGTCTGGCTTCCTGTCCCCGGGCTTCGCATTGAGGAGGGGCACAAGGCAGGGTTGTCCCCTGTCTCCCCTCCTCTTTGCGTTAGCTATTGAGCCACTGGAAATCGGGATTAGGGCCAATCTGCACATCACTGGTTTCTGTTATGGTAACATGCAGGAAAAAGTCATGTTATATGCTGATGATACCATGCTTATGCTTGGAGACACTGACCTTTCCCTCCGAGAGGCCATGTGGACCATATCCAAATTTGGGAGGTTTTCGGGTCTGCTCATAAATTGGTCAAAGTCTGCTCTGCTCCTATTGGATGGAGATGACACACAGACAGTGAACTCCTCTTGCCCTATACCAATTACCACCTCCTTTAAATATTTGGGGATCCAGAAAACTTCTCGGCCTAGGGATTTCAGCCACCTAAACATTTTTTTCCTCCTCAGGGACAAAATTAAAACTTGGAACTCCCTCTTTCTGTCAGTTGTGGGCAGAGTAAATATAATAAAAATGATTCTCATGCCGCAATTACTATACTTCCTCCATAATACTCCCATGGTCATTTCCTTGAAGATATTCCGAATAGTTAACACCATTTTTCGAGCCCTCATTTGGAAGAATAAACCCCCCCGGATCAAGTTAGAGCATCTACAGAGGCCCAAAGACAGCGGTGGATTTGCATTGCGCAATCCATGGCTGTATTTCTTGGCTGCCCAATTACAACACCTAATAGGCACATTTGTAACATCTCAAAACTTGTCCCATGAACTAATGCTCCATACAGTGGGAAAATGCCCAATTCACATGGCTCTGGAGGCCTTGGCCTTCACCAAACCACACAAAAAATACCAGACTTTCAGTCTGGTACAGAAGGTGTGGAATAAGTCCAAATACCTCCAGAATGCGGATGGCTACATAGAATACAGTCCCATCTGGCACAATGACACATATACTGAGTTGGCTAAATTGCAGTCTGGAGCTAGGTGGAAGGAATTCGGAGTTACCCACATTAAACAAATATTCAGGGATGGGGCATTGCGTACATTCGCTGACCTGAAGGAAACATATAATCTACCCCCCTTGATGCATTTCTATTATTTGCAACTTAGGCATGCGGTAAAAGCACAGGGCCGGTCCTCAGAATGGCATCTGTCCTTAACCCCGGTATTTAACCCTCTGGGGATGCTGTCTCATCGAAAGGATTTATCTCTCAATGCTATGCCATCCTGTTACAATCCATGATGAAGCAGCATCCCCTGAAGGTAAGGGAGAAATGGGAGGCAGATGTGGGACAGTTAGACGGGGAACAGTGGGAGGGGATCTTTCAGGCGGTGAACTTTTGTTCACTTAACGTGTCCCAAAAACGTACTCAACCCTATATATTATTGAGAACGTATTATACCCCTCACAGTCTCCACCTAATGAATTTGCAGGCTGAAACTACTTGCACGAGATGCAAACGAGACCATGGAGACCTTATACACATGCTGTGGAGGTGTCCTAAGCTACACACGTATTGGGCGGGAGTGGTGAGGACTATCAACTCAGTGGAGGTGTCCTAAGCTACACACGTATTGGCAGGAGTGGCGAAGACTATCAACTCAGTCTTTAACGTGACTCTTCCACAGGACCCAAGAGCATGTCTCTTTGGGGCTCTGGAGGAATATGAGTGGGAAGGACACAGCAGAGAGGCTATACACAGAGTACTTTTTCAAGCTAGAAAGCTAATCATGACCCAGGCTGAGACTCCCCCTACCATTAAAGAATGGACTGACAACATTAACATAACTCTGAGACTGGAAAGGTTGATATATCAACATAGAGGAAGTGCGCCCCGCTACAACTAGTGGCTGACTCAATCAATGTTGGGTGAAGAACAGACTGAGAATCGCTATAATTGGAATACGGTGATAATGATGATACATTTGTGTTGTTGGTTAATAGTTGGAATGTGTAATATGCAGTTGTACCATATGGTTTTGAAAACAATGTTTGTAATACCTTTCTGCAAATTCAATAAAATGTTGTTGGTTAAAAAAAAATATATATATCCTTGCTCTGTTTATAATGGATTGGAATTTGCCACTTGAATAATTTAAGTAATAGGCATATCTGCTTGATATTTTTTGGTAAGATCGAAGACCTTTTACCTTGAAGCAATGGATTAACATGGATTTACTATTATGAATTTAGTATAATTTATGTGTGATTACCTTGTGTCATTGTCCACCTGCCAGCTGTTACCAAGACTGTTAGAGTCTGGCTCCAATTCACCATCTGGGTTTAAGAAGTCATCAGTTTCGTTTCCATTGAAATTTCCACAGATTCCACACACTTTGTTGGCATATTCCCTTGGAATATTCACCACCACTCTATGATTTCCATCAAACCTCACACTTACACCAAATGCTGTTGTCACCAGTACATCATGTCCACTAAAGAAGATGTTAATGTTTGGATGTAAGGCTACTGGTAAGGTCACTGCAATTTTGTTCACCTGGATTCACAATATATAATAGAAAACATTTAAGATAGAAAGATAAGCAAGAGCAAGTATAAAAGATTTACAGTAAGATAATAATACAGTATATAACAATAGGTTTTTCCAATTTGTACTCACTTTAATGTTTCTGTTTTTTTCCAGTGTGATCCTGTATCCATTCATATCAATGTTGACATAACTGATATAAGACACCCTGGTGTTGCTTCCTCTGTGCTCATTGGCTGCTTCAACATTGAATTCTGCCAGGTGTCCATCAACTTTACAGAGTTTAGATAATGTATAGGTGCAAGTGCCCATAAAATGGTGCACCTGATTGTCAAAGGTGTAGTAATGTGGATCTCCACTAATCTCACAGGATCCTGGGGGGAGGGCGAGTGATCATCGTAAGTGTGAAACTGCTAACATTATTAAAAAGAAAACACAGTCTCTTCCTAACAGGTGTATTGTGGATATTAGATAACCTTAACACCTTCCCATCCATCGTATAGCGGTACATTCCTCCTTCTGAGTGGACTTCATATCATGCGGCCACAGATGACTGAGCACTATACCAGCCTGCCGCCAGTGTCATGTGATCACTGTAGCCAATCATAGTTAATCACATGACAATTGTAAACAATGGATGGCTTCCTTTCATGCCATGCATTGTAAACAAATGTGTTGCTAGCTGTGATTGGTCACAGTGATCACATGGTACAAACAAGGCCAAGCACAGCCAATCTGTGCCATGTGATTAGCTTTTGCCAATCACAGCTAATCACAACAACAAAAGACATTGAATGAATCATTTTTCATTCAGTAAAAATGGTTGCTTATACCAATGAAAGTGATTGATATAAGCAATCATAATGTTAAAAAAAAAATCCTGATCACTTCCCCACTGTGTAAACACTGTCTGGTCACAGTGTGTTAAAAAAAAATTGTCACCAGTCAGTGTCCCTGATCACCACCACACCAGTTATATGATAACGCTGTACTGCACTGGTGATGGTATTTACAAAAAAACGGGGAATTTTCTTTCTTTAATTTCTCATTTTCCAAAAAATTGTGATGAAAAATGACAAAAAACTCGTCATGCCTCTTACTAGATACCTTGCACTGTCTAATTCCAAAAAAGGGGTCATTTGGGGAATATTTGTATTGTCCAGGCGTTTTTGGGCCTCAAGGAATGATATAGGCCTTCAGTACATAAGGATTGTTCAATTTTCATATATATATATAGCATAGATTGTGGACGCTATAACTTTCCTACAGACTAGATAATATACATTGATTTGGGTTATTTTCACCAAGGAAATGTAGCAGAACACATACTTTTCATGAAGAAAGGTTATTTATTTGGAAAACGTTATAACAGAAACAAAGAGAAACAAAATTTTTTTGGTCGTTTTTGTTTATTTAGCAAAAAACAAAAAACCCAGTGATTATTGAATACCACCAAAACAAAATTAGTCTGGGCAGGAAGGGGGTAAAAGCGCCCAGAAATCACTTTACTGTTTGTGACTGCTTTTATCTACTCAGTATCTACCTAAAAAACTCTACTAGTTTTTTTTAAAGTTTAGTTCTGCTTTAAGATCATTTAATGTTTTCTTTATCACTACAAAAAAAACATTGGTCAACTTACCATAATACATAACTGATTTTAAAATAGACTATTGTGTTTATAGAATGACCTATATTGAATTTTACCTAGTGGTGGAGAGCCTGGAGTAACAGGTCTTATTGTAGTGATTGTAGACGTAGTTGAGGGCATTTCTAGAAAAAGAGAAGTAAAAATATATACAGTAGCTAAATCCTGTGTACAAGTAATCACAAATTCAGTGTAGCTTAGACAAATGTATTAGAATAAAAACACCAGTACTGTCATCTCATTAAAGAAAGGTCACTAAAAATACTGTACATTCACTCACATACAGTATTGGACCTCCTTTCGCCTCTTCAGATGGATGCTCAAAAGAGTCAAACACATGGTTGGCTAAAAAGACCATATTTAAAATACTAGTAAATTAAATCTTTTGCTGCGCTGTTGCTATGTGCACAAAAAACAATGCAAAAACTGGTATCAATACTTCAAACAATGACTCAGTGCCTCTGAAAATCACAAAATCAATTTACCTAAGATTAAATACCATTCTCATGCATCTGTGCCCATAAAATACTCCCAGTGCCTTCACTCTGTTGTTTGTTACTCTTTACAGTCCATTCACTTGTGATTGAAAAAGTGTCCCTACTTATATCACTCAAGTAAATGATCGCACGATCCGAGTTCTGCAAAGGGAAAAATCTTCATACTCTGTGATAAAACTCAAGTTTTATCAAGTCTCACCTTGATCCTTTGACCCATACACAAATATAGGCCAAATAGCGCTGTCCCCAATCAGGGGATAATGTGTAATGCCTCCAGCAGTCCACCATATGTTTCACTAACCCACGTCAATTCTGAGGGTCACTGTGCCTTTAAATCTCCACTGTACCTTTACCTCTGCAGAGTTAACTTAAAGTCGATATAGATGCCACCATAGCCTGGCGATATTGGATGACACTGAGACTGGAGGATTGAAAGAGTGGCAGGAGATCCCGAGTATAAGCATTATGCCGCGTACTTACGAGCGGACTTCTCGTCGGACTGAACTCCGAAGGACTTTGACAGAGTTCCGCCGAAACGGACTTGCCTACACACGATCACACCAAAGTCCGGCCGTCTAGAACGTGGTGACGTACACCAGGTCCGATGGGACTATAAAACAGAAGTTCAATAGCTAGTGCGCCACCCTTTGGGCCCCTTCTGCTAATTTCGTGTTTATCTCGTGTTAGTATTAGTTTGGTGAGAGACGATTCGCGCTTTTCAGACTCATGTTTTTTCAGATCGTTTAACTGTTGTTCAGTTTGTGCTTGTGGGGTTTGTAACTGCTTTTCAGTGCGTGTAGTGAGTTCGCATTTGTTAATTCAGTGCGTTCTTGTCCGCTCGTTGCTGATTTTCAGCTCGCTCTTCACAGGTCTTGCTGTTCATCCGTGCATTCTGTTAAGTTCGTTCTGACCAGCCGACATTTTTGAAGCCATGTTGCCTGTACGTACTCATCGTAGAGTTCATGCTTTGCTTGTGCTTGGTGTTCTAGTTCATTCTTTGACCCAGGCCCGGTCAATGAACATGGTGGTGAGGAGTTCATGGACCAAGAATTGGTTACTCCAGCGTGACCAATTTTCTTACATGCTTTTGCTTCGTGAGATCCAGGAGAATAATCCTGAGGATTTCAGGAACTTTCTCAGGATGACGGACCCCATTTTTCACCGTCTGTTGGCTTTGCTGACCCCTTATATCAGCAGGCAGGATACCTACATGAGGCAAGCCATCACTCCGGAGCAGAGGCTAGTCGCCACGTTACGGTACTTGGCGACTGGGAGAAGCCTGCAGGACCTCAAGTTCTTGACAGGCATCTCCCCCCAGACTCTGGGGATCATTATCCCAGAGACCTGTTTTGTCATCATCCGGGTCCTGCAGAAGGACTATATTAAGGTAAGATTTATCCTTTAACATCACATTCTATGTATTTCATGTTTGCTAATGTATTGTATTTCTTTTATCAATCCCTAATGACCATAATTGTAATATGCTGTGAATGTCCCCTTTGTAATCATGCATGCTGTAATATTTTAATGCTCCTTTTTTTTCCTAATGTATATTTGTCTTCACTAACCTCCCCAGCATGCTATCATGGGCCCATACACACCTAATCTAGTCACTTAACAATGTATTTTGTCAGCTCCATTGTAGTGCTTTACCCTAAACACCCCCTTAAAATGTGTCCAAATGGTCTGTGTGTAAATAAATTTATAAGCGCCCCCCTTAAAATGTGTCCAAATGGTCTGTGTTTCCTTAAATACATTTATAAGCCCCCCCCCTTAAAATGTGTCCAAATGGTCTGTGTGTCCTTAAATAAATGTATAAGCCCCCCTTAAAATGTGTCCAAATGGTCTGTGTGTCCTTTAATTAATTTAGAACCCCCCTTAAAATGTGTCCAATTGGTCTCTGTGTCCTTAAATAAATTTATAACCCCCCCTTAAAATGTGCCCAAATGGACTGTGTGTCCTTAAAATAAATTTATAAGCCCCCCCCCAAAAAAAATGTGTCCCAATGGTCTGTGTGTCCTTAAATAAATGTATAAGCCTCCCCCTTTAAATGTGTCCAAATGGTCTGTGTGTCCTTAAATTAATTTATAAGCCCCCCTAAAATTTGGCCAAATAGTCTGTGTGTCCTTAAATAAATTTATAAGCCCCCCTTAAAATGTGTCCAAATGGTCTGTGTGTCCTTAAATAAATGTATTATTCCCCCCTTCCCCTTAAATTTTATCAATGGGCCATCAGAGGGGGTGAGGAATCTGATAAGTGGACCTTATATTTTAGTCTTTAAATAATACTTAACTTAATACTTATACTGATGTTGGGCAAGAATGTTTTTTGTGCAATCTGCTTGCAATGTTATATGCAAAAGTACTTATATATTTTTTTCTTGTTTGACTCCCTAGTTACCTTCAACGCCACAGGAATGGCATCCCATTTTGCCACTCATTGGGACTTTCCCAACTGTGGAGGAGCTATAGATGGGAAGCATGACCACATAGTGCCACCACCCCATTCGGGGTCATACTATTTTAACTATAAGGGGTTTCATAGTATCGTGTTAATGACGGTGGTGTCGGCACAATATGAATTTCTGTATGTGGACGTGGGGAAGAATAGCCAGATGTCGGATGGAGGAGTCTTCGCCCAGACGGAGTTCTACCAGCATCTCCAGAATGGTGGCCTGTGATTGCCACCTGATACGGATAATATGGAAGGACTCCCCTTTGTCTTTATTGCAGATGAAGCCTTCGGTCTGGGCGAGCACCTGATGAGGCCATTCCCCCAAAGAACCCTCACCCCGGAGAGGAGGGTTTTTAACTACCGGCTGGCCAGAGCGAGAAGAGTTGTGGAGAATGCCTTCGGGATAATGGCCAGCCAGTTCCACCTGTTTCTGACAGCAATCCATATGGCGGACTACAAACTTATTCGTACTGTCCTAGCCTGCTGCATCCTGCACAATTTTTTACTAAAAAATTCTAGAAATTATATTGCCTCAGTTGGGCCTGAGGCCGGACTTACAGAGAATCCTCTGACGGGCCTGGATACTGGCCATACTGGCTTGGCCCCCCAAAGCACCCGTGAAGTAAGGGAGAAATATGTTAATTTTTTTATGGGTGGGGGGGCATTGCAATGCCAGACAATGTCTAATTTTTCTAGATTAAAAAAATGATCAGATAAAATCTAGTAATGTATTTATTGCCTGCTTTTCTTTTTGGCTGTCTCCTAGGTTCTCCTAGTGCCAAGTGGATTTTCCTTTAGTAAATAAGCCCCATTGTCACTGTAAACACCAAATTAGTTAAAAAACTGGTATTGAGCATTGAAAGAAGAAGCCACACATTGTTGATTAGCAAACTTTTTAATCTGTGCACATTCACATGTGCGTTTATAATTTTGTTTTTTTTTATATAAAATGTATTTCTTTTTTTAACAATATATGTTTTTCTTCTTTTTTTTTTAAATCTTTTTTTTTTTTTAACAAACAGGCATGTTTTCAAACAAATTTTGAAGATGCACACAAATTGGGATTCCAAATGGGTAATGTCAACATGTGCTATCTCCCATCATGGGGGATCAATGGACATGTTTTGTGTGTGCAATCCCTTCCTCTCACCTACTAGCGTTATGAGGAAGGGGTTGCACCCACAAAACACGTACATTGAGATCCCCTGATGGCAGATAGCACATGTTGACACACCGTTTGCATGTTCAAAATTTGACTTTTAAAATTTTAAAAAGTAAAAGCACAGAATGTGGTCATCTAAAACGGAAATTAAGAATATTTTGTTTTAGGGAAAAAAGGGATTAGATTCTCCCCAAAACATCGATCATGTTCTTCATTTACTGCTGCATGATGTCCAGCCGAATGCGCATGATGTCCAGGCAATTGTGCATTGCATCGATCTCCTCATTCTAGGCCATGATCCGGGCAATGAGTCTTTGGGCGCTGTCACTTGTAAATGTTCCGCCGCTTCCCCTTCCACAACCAGAACATCACCTAAAATTGATGAAAAAAACATGTATTTAGAAATATGCAGACATACATAGATTACCTGGAGCTGGGGTGTCAGACACTCACCTGGTGGGGTGCCCATGTTGCCCACTTCCTCCACCTCTCCTTCCTCCACATCCTCGGGGGGGTGGGGCTAACTTCTCAATCATGCTGGCGAGGTCGGGGGTCCCTGGGATCCTGTTGTCTTTTCTCCCCTATGAGAATGAAACAAAAGGTATACTTAGCCCACAGATATTTGAGCCCAGAAACAGGAATATGAAACATTGCTTAGAAGTGGTGTACAATTGTATGTTTGGGAAGAGATCCAAGTTGAAGACATGATTAAAATGCCCTTTTAAACAAACTGCAATACTTACCTTTTTTGGCCAAGTTTCACAGATGGAGACACCCCAAGTATCCCCTGGAGCCCCTGTGTGGGTTACCCTAAAAAATGTTCTCTGGTGTCCCACACTAGTGCTCCTGAGTCCAGATGTGTAAACAGCTGCCGAGTGTCCTCTCCTTACATTCCACTGAATGAAGTTTGCTATTCATTCTAGTTTCAAAGACATCTAGACAACAATGTCCTAAACTTCTTTTAATAAGACAAATTACCAAGACCAAAATGTTGTTTAAACCCTGTATCAACTTAATACAACGTATATATTTTCAAACGATGTTTCCTACGAATGATGTTTCCTATGAACGATTACAGTGTCCACGAACATGAAAGTAGCCATTTAAAACTGTACAACAGTAAAGAAAAGCACATGGAGCAGCATGCAAGTTAATAATCAGAAAAGGAACACACAACAAATACTTACTTTTTTGAAGCACTTTCTTTATTCTTCTGTACTGATCCAGCTCCCTCAGTTTAAGGTCGGACCAGCGTTTCCTTAATTGGTCTTTGGAGCGTCATACCCCAAAATTCTGCTGCAGAGTCTTCACAACTTTTAACATGATTTTGGCCTTGCGCAAATTCGGCTGGGTGTACGGTCCATGCTTCCCATCATAATCGTTCCTCCGCAAGATGTACACCATCTCCACCATTTCCTCAAAGGCCATATTGGAGGCCTTAAATCTCCTTTTCTCGGATCGGGACGTTTCGGGCTCCGGGCTTTCCACGTTACTGGAATAATTTCCAACCACCTGCTGTGTCTCCGCCATGTTGCTCCTACTGCGCACCGTAGAGAGAAGGGGCGGGTAATATTCGTGAAAAAGAACATCAGGGGCGGGCGACACAGGCGGAGTTTCACGCATGCGTTGTGTATATAAAGCTAACACGCATGTGCCATATGTGCGTGGAGGAAATAGGAACGAAATGCGAGCGACCAAAACAAAGGTAATTTTTTATACAAATTTTGGAACATCAGTGGCCTATACTGCTTATAGATTGAGGCCTATATTGGGATAAGATTATGAGAGTTTAGGCTCTTAGTGTTTTTGTCTTGTGTATTGTCTTACAGAAAAAATGAATAATAAGTTTAAGGACCCTGAATTTATGTCAAATTTTATTGACAAGTACAGGGAGATGAGCAATCTGTGGGAGGTCAAACACAAGTCATATTACAACAAACCAGTAAGGAAGGCAACGCCAGAGAGACTTCTGGAATTTGTGCAGACTTGGATCCCAGAAGCAACCATGAATATTTTGGAAAGTAAAATTGGGATCTTGAGGAGCATGTATAGGAGGGAGCATAACAAAATCCAGGCTTCCCTGAGATCAGGAGCATCATCAGATGATGTGTATGTACCTAGGCTGTGGTACTTCGAAAAACTGCATTTTCTTGACGACCAGACTGAAGCCAGGGATTCTCTTTCGACCCTTCCCACCACCCTTCCCTGCACCCTTCCCTGCAGCCTTCCCTCCACCCTTCCCTCCACCCCAGCAGAGGCTGACGAGGAACAACCTGGACCTTCCATCCTGGAAGAAGCGGATGTGCCCAGCTGGAGCCAGGTATATTATTTTTAGACATATTTAGTGTCCTAATATTAATGATGTTAACTAGATGTTATAATTTATTAACTTTTAACGATTGTATCCAAAAAATGATGTATACATATCAATTTACAGTAGTGGCCAAAAATGTTTGTCACCAGCTTGAAAAAATGCTGGGATCAGAATGATACTCTTTCATATGTATTAACATTGAATTTGCTAGTCATGAGCTGAAAATTGTGTGTGATTGATGAACCAAAAAATAAAACTATGTCCCTTTTTTATACACAGAATGAGCTCAGCCAAGAGGAAGGTGTGGAAAGAGGCAGGCAGGAGGAGGCTGGGCCCAGTGACAGCTAGGAGGTGGCCGTGCCCAGTGACAGCCAATATTATTCATGAGATCAGGAGAAATAATCCAGAAATCTGTTTGTGAGAACTCTGTGTGAATATGAGCAGCAAAACAAATTCATTCTTCTAGCATTATAAAGAAGACAATAATGCGCTGCATTAAACGATCACAGAATTTGCAGCGTGAGGAATGTGCTAGCTCCAATACGAACTCTAGTTTTACCAGACCCAGCGCTTCCTTCTCGTACTTGCTTCAGAGCATGCGTCGTTTTTGGTTCGTCGAAACAGCATACAGACGAGCGGTTTTCTCAATAGGAACTGGTTCCGGCGGAAAGATTTGAAACATGTTCTATTTCTAGGTCCATCAGAATTTTCGAAAGCAAAAGTCAGATGAAGCCCACACACGATCGATTGTCCAACAGATTTGTTCTGTCGGACCTTTGCTGCCGAAAAGTCTGGTTGTATGTACGCGGCATTACATACAATGCAGGTTTTAACCTTTTTTAAATGTGAGTACATTTTTTGATAAACTTTCTGGTGATTCAAATGACTCCACTATGATGCCATCTATGTTGGCTCTGAGTTAACTTTGCAGAGGGATATAACGGTACAGTGGAGATTTAATTGAACAGTTACCCTTAGAATTGAAGTGTGCTAGTGAAACATCTGGTGGGCCTGTGTAGGCATTACACATTGCCCCCTGATTAGGGTTAGCGCTATATGACCTATATTTGCATATGGGTCAAAAGATGACGGTGGGGGCACATCCATAGAGTGTCAAGATTTTTCTATTTGCAGCACTGGGTTTGTGGGATCAGTTCCTTGAGTGATATCAGTAGAGACACTTTTTCAATTACACGTGCATGAATTGTGACGAGTAACGTACAACAGAGTGAAGGCACTGGGAGTATTTTATGGACCCTGATGCATGTGAAGTATGTTTTATGTTATATTGTTTTATATTTTTAGATGAATTATTTATTTGTTACTTGAGAGCAGGAAGATCAATGAACTATAAGAGTGCCCACCAGCGCCCTAAGGCCCCTTTCACACTGGGGCGGTGGGGGCGTCGGCGGTACAACAGCGCTATTTTTAGCGCTGCTGTACCGTCGTTCTTGCAGTGGTATTCGGCCGCTAGAGGTGCGGTTTTACCCCCTGTTGGCGGCCGAAAAAGGGTTAAAATCCCTCGCACAGCGCGGCTATAGCCGCGCTGTCCCATTGATTTCAATGGGCAGGAGCGGGGAAGGAGCGGTGAATACACCGCTCCTTCCCCGCTCCAAAAAAGCGGTTTGCAGGACTTTTTTCACCGCCCTGCCTGCGCACCGCTTCAGTGTGAAAGCCCTCGGGCTTTCACACTGAACAAACAGCGGAGGCTGTTTAGGAGCGGTTTTCAGGCGGTATTTTTAGCGCAATACCGCCTGAAAACCGCTCCAGTGTGAAAGGGGCCTTATAGTTCCCTGAGAACTACAAGCCATCAGCCACAATTATTGACGGTACAGTACATGTAGTCTATTCATTTACAGGAAACTGTGAATGGAGGATGCCTTTATGTGGGCGGAGCCCCGTATGGCTGTGCTGTTCTCAAATTGTGACAGCAGCGGGTGTGGGGAGAGGATCCCCTGCTGTCACAAGGAAGGGGGATGGGGGGGAGGTGCAGATGCACCCTAAAAATGAGTAGATCATGTAACATGTTCCAAAGGAGAACTTAAGCTTGTTCCTTCTTACACTATTGTCTGACCTACAGCAGGAGTCATAGTGAGAGATGAGATTCGAATTTCCCAGGTGCTGTAACATAAACAGACAGCAAGGGATCTTAGGTAATGTAATTGAGCATATTCAGTCCTCCTGGGATCCCTGACAGTGTGTTTACATTACAGCAGCAATGGCAATGTGATCATTGGATGAACATGATTGATGTAGATTTACATTGGTGTTGCCGCAGTTGATGTGGATTTCATTTCTGCATATCATGATTGATATTCATTTTCATCAGATGACTTAGCAACTGTATTTTTTTTTTTGTATTGTTATCAAAGGATTTTTTTTAAAGGTGTGTATGTTTTATTCACTGTTAAATTTTTGTGAGAACGGGTAAGGTGTAATAGTGTACTCCTGTACTCACTCCCCTGAGTTGTGCAGATATCTGGGCACCCATTATTATAATGGGGGCCTCCAGATTATGCAATAACCCCCATTATAACTTCAGCTCCTTCTTGGGGCATTAGAGGTAGGGAAGGGATCCTTGTCCCTCAAAATTGGGACAAGGATTCCCTGCAAGTTAAAGGTAATCATTCCACTCCCCCTTTATTTATAAAATTTGGTGGTTAATTACATCCCCTTTTTTAAAGTTGTGTGTGTTTATTTACTTTTAATTCTTTATGGGAAAGGATAAGGGTAAAGTACCTCCATAATCATTCCCCTGAGAGGGGTGATTATGTGGGCATCTATTATTGTTAAAGAGGCTTCTAAATTCTGCAATAAGTTCCACTTATTATACCCAACTCCTTCTTTGGGAAGGGGCTCTTGTCCATTAAGACTGAGACAAGGGTGCCTTGCAAGGTGGGCGCAATTTTTGACACTCCCCCTTGCAAAGTACCTCCCGAAATGTTGAAAAGCGTGTGGTCTAGTCTGGTAAAGAAAGAGGTCATATGCTTGTTGCCCCATCTTTCCTGGCCATTCAGGTTGCATGCCATAAGGGTCTGCGTGTAATTTTAATTGGAACCCCACATAATTTTTTCCATTATCTTTCAAGTAACAGCACATTTATGAAATGTGGATTAATAACGATGTTAATGTTTAATACTGTATACAGTTTATATATGTAAAGCACTGCATAAATTGATAGCACTATATACACTGTAAGTACCTGTAACAAGTAAATAATATAAATAAAATAATGTTCCCTGGATTAACAGTGATGCATATACATTGCCTCAACTCAAGAAATATGTAATTTCAAGATGTGTACATATTGAAAAGTGTTGGGTGGTAGTGACTGACAACAGACATTTATACCACTGAACATCATGACTAATGTAGAGTTATATCAGAAGACATAAAGTAAATGTATTTTTTGTGCTTTTTGGTCTTATTTTAATTAAAGGAATGTATTCATGGTGTGTGTGTCTGTGTGTGTCTGTGTTTACTTTTAACTCCTTGTAGGAATGTGTAAGGGGTACTAATTCCCATGGGAAGAGGATTAAATATGGATGCCCCCTTATTATAAGGAGGATTCAGGATTCCAGTATAAGCCCTCATCCATACTTTCTTGGGAAATCACAGGTTGGAAAGAGGCCCTTGTTCTTTAACATTGGGACAAGAATGCCTTGCAGGGAGAGGTAGGTTTTCCTGCCCCCCGAAAGGTACTCCCCAAATGTTGAGATATCTGTCCAGGTTTGGTACAGTGAAAGTGGGGGGCTGAATATTTGCTCCTCTTCTTTTCCTGACCCCTCAAGCTGCATGTCTGAATAAGGGTCTGGCCAGAATTTGAAGGGCAACCCCATGCTGTTTTTTTCACTTTTAACACCATGTGCAACTGTTAGGCATCTCTCAAGAATGTTTTTTTTTAAGGATTTGTGCATTTTCAATGTTGCATTTTAAAATGCTTGAAAAGACCCCACAGAATAGTGCTTTTAAAAAATATTTTTGCATTAGTACATGTCCCCCATGACCTTTTTTAAACAATAGCTTGCTTATTAGTCCTAAAAATGGCAAGAAAAAATCGGTATAACTTTACAGACTTCATGCAGGGTTGGGTTCACCAAAACTCATTAAAACTTAATCTCGGCACTGGTATTTGCTTGCCTAAGGCTTTCCCTTCTATATTTACCATTAAGTATAATAATCAGAATTTTGAGAATGCATAAAATTTATAGGATAAAGATTCAATAACATGATCACATTATAACAATTAGTGGCTCTTAATAATTTATACTATGACCTGAAAACTGTAACCATAAACAAGTTAAACCTAACAACTTGAAAATGGCTTGTGGCTGACTAATATGGTACATAAATACACAACTGTCCTAAAAACACTTACGACAGATGGTGTTCTCTTTCCATTCACTAACACTGATTCCATCATTTTCACAAACAGCAGCATAGGCCTCTAAAGCATTACAGAACTGATCTTGATTTCCTCCAGTCGCACACAAGTCATACACACAGTTCTCAAAGTATATCTGAGGAAGAATTTGGAGGTGACAGTCCTTGAAAGGTCCATTGTCTGCTAATATTAGTTTACATATATCTTCATATTTAATCACTTCCGTGGGATCGCATGGTGATGGATCAACAATATCATCTTCACATCTAATGAGAAAGGAATCATTACATGTTTCTCTTATGATTCAATTATCACAAAGATGTCATCAGCAATATTAGTTATTTTTTGCTGTTTTATATTTATGTAATATAAACTTCTCTAGAAAAAGGTGATTGGCTGCAACAAATGTACTTATTTATTATTATTTTTTTTATAACTAATTGTAACATTGTGAAAAAGTGATCCCTGTAACAAGAGACAGGGAGGAGAAGTGCCTATTTCCATGAAAAAAATAGAAAATATTAGGTGATACAAATTATTATTCATTTATTTATTTGTATCAAAAATTACTTCAATTTAAAAATGGAGAGTATCAAAAACTCCCGGTAGGAAAAAACTCAATACCCACACGCTATTAAGAGCAGATAGTCACCACCACAAATGGCTGAAGGATGTAATACCTGTAGGCCAATTTCTTCGTATAAAGTGTAATTGTACAAAGTCAACTGACTGTAGACAAGAGAATAACAACCTCTACAAACGATTCCAGGTAAGGGGATATTCACATAACCAGCTTAAAAAAGTGAAACAAAAGGTGGCAGGTTATGATAGGAAAAGCTTCCTTAGATGAAAAGATAAAGAAACGGACCAAGAGGACCCCAGCCCAGAAAGAGTTAAAACCCAGTTTGGGGCACAATAGGACATGGTGCGAAAAGTTCTTCAGAAACACTGGGGGATCCTGAAGAAAACCCCAAGGTTGGCGACTCCTAAGCTGGTGGCTCGCAGAGCCAGGAACTTGGGGGACACCTTAATAAAATCTGAGTTTACAAAGAAACCAAAAACTACCTGGCTATCGCAATACCCCAGGAGTAAAGAGATGTTTCCATGTGGGCGATGCCAAATCTACCCCTATGTTGACAGGACAGATACCTTAAGGGATGCCCTAGGTGAACAAAGTTTTCAGATACACAATCTCATTAACTAATCTACCTCAAGGGTTGTCTACATGCTTTCCTGCCTGTGTGATAAATTTTACATTGGCAAGACAAAGTGCCAGCTTAAAATTAGAATAGGTGAACATATGCGCAAAATCAAAGAAAAGAACCCGGAGAAGCCATTGGCGAGACACTTTGGCCAGTACCATGATGGTAAGCTGGAGAGCATGAAAGTGAAAGGCATCTACACATTAGAACTCCCATTAAGAAGAGGCGACTTCAATCTGATATTACTACAGAAAGAAAAATGGTGGATATACAGATTGAAGTCATTATTGCCAAATGGCTTGAATACCGAGTTAAACTTGCAGGTTTTTCTAGAGTCATAAATAATGTAGAAATGGCCATTGTGGCCACATCTTTTTGTCTCACAGTCTTGGGGGTTCGTGTCCATGTCTAGATGTCTCACTCTCTTGTCCTCCTGTATCATTTGTATTCTCCATGGTCTTCTCTGTCCAAGTAGGCCCTATTTTGACCTCAATTAAGGAGGAGCTAGGTTAGTTCTATTTCATTTACTCATACCTATTTCTATACATCTAATTGGCCACATGACGAGTGCCATAGACAGATTTATATGAATATTGTTTACTCATTCACCTTTCCTATTACAGTTACTAATAGCTCTAACTATGTACACTTTACAAATCCGTGTTCCCTTGTACCTCTGGTAATGGTGGTTATCCTTGACTTAAAATAAAAAATGTTTAAATCCAAAGCCCAACTAATCGTTAGGTGGGGGTGGATTGCACTACCAGAGCAAGGAAACTAATGGAATGTCAGCAAAGATCACTGAATCTTTGACAATACTGACAAAGCACGAAAAACAGGACATGCTCCCTTAAGGAAATGTAAAGGGGGTGGATCTATCTGAGATGGAAACATTGCCAAAAAGGAGCAATCAGATAACCACCCGATGTCCAGATGAAGCTACGCAACTGTATTCCAAAACATGTTGACGTTATCAGCGGCACGTGACACTATTCACAGCATCCCCGTAGGGTTGGCGTGCTGAGTGGAGAGGATGAACGAGCTGGCGAGTGGATCTCCCCTACGTCCTAACAGGTGTTCGCTCGCATTTGAACTGTTACACTAGATTAGCGAGAAAGTGAGCACAGATCGTTCTCACTTGCCTCACTCTCCACTTGGGACCATCTGGCAGCATGCATCAAGTAGGGGTAAAGTACTCACAATATCCCAGCATAGACTGGCTGTGACTGTATATCCCTGATGCTATATTAAGATACTGGACTTATATCTGATCAGTGCATTATTCATTTAATATGAACTCTAGCTGAATTCAGGACCTTTACATACAGCATATTCAGGTTTCCCGTGAAATCTGCCTGCGGTGTATCTGAGACAGCAATAATAATACATACTCACTGCATGGCCACTAGGATCGCCCATGTGGCCAATAACCACCGGCTCTAGGTGTTATGCAAAATCCTTAACTAAACTGCAGAGCCCCAGTGAGTGTGTTTTTTCCATCACATACAAACAACATTATAACTTATGTTTGTAACTCAGCATTTCTGGGATTGGACTACTTGACTTTTTGCCCCATGAGCAGCTGTTTATATCTGTAGACACCTTCTTTCAAGTACCAAGGGAAACTGTCCTTGCAAGCGACATACATGTTTTATTCCATCCCTTACAGTCCCCTATTGGGACTGTTTGATCCACTTACCAGCCCTTACTAGGCATTGGGTTGGAAAACCCTCATTGTGCTGGGACTATCACCATTATACAAGATTTCAGTTGACTATTCTTTTTGTAGGCACATATACCCAGCATTGAAAGAGATATCATCCTTCCCCTCAGCTTGGGTTCACACACAGGAGAACTATCTTTGGTGATTATAATGGTATATTATACGGCGATTAGTCGTGCTAGAGCCCTGTGTGGTAAAGTACTTGGCGTCTGGATGTGTTCTTGTTATTTTTGCTTTATGTTGGTCCTGCTTTTGTTACATGTAAGCATGCATGACATGCATTGTTAATGTGGTATTAAGTGTTTTCCCTGCGGGGGGGGGGGGGGGGGGGGAGGTTGATACTCTCCATTTCTAATTGGAGGTAATTTTTGATACAAATAAATATTTATAATAAATAAATAATACTTTTTATCACCTAATATTTCCTAATTTTTGTCATAGAAATAGCCACTTTTCCTCCCTGTCTCTTGTTACAGGGATCACTTTTTTCTTATGCTTAGTTTGGCAGTAGTGACAACACCACACTGGTGTTGCAAATATTGGGAGTACGGTTTCATACCTAAGGCCTTAAATCCTTCTTGTTTTTTGCTATTGTAACATTGTGTAGCATGAGGAACAATATTAAAACTTTTGATGGTAACTACATCTGATATTGTCAAAAATTGCCATGTAGACACACTCCCGGATATAACATTAGATTCTGATCACCGGATGTGATGTCTTGGAGGACTGGGTGAGACATTAACTACTCAGTTCAAACACTAGTACTGGTAGCACTGAAGAAATTTGTATGTGAGTAGTTTCTATTTAAATTTGCATAAAGAATGAATGCAGTATTATGCTATGCAAGTCCCTTCTTTTTTAATGCATGGTGTTGGAGCAATATAAAGATGAAAGAATTGGTTCATTACATCTGAGGGGGTTCCCACATTTTAAGCAGTTTATGCCAATCACATCCATAATAGGAATGCGGGGCTGGTGAGTGCAATATCAGAAGGGCGTGGAAGAATGCATTTTCACATGTGGGTGATACAAGTGGTCATCAAAGTGTGGATATTGTATGAACATTTTTATAGACTTTAGTTGATTGATTGATTTTGATCACTTTTTCTGTTACATTTGCACAGGGTGTTTTGGTTTAAAAATTATATAACAATTTTTTAATTAAACACAGCGCCTCCTCAAATTCGAATACTTTTCTGGTTTGATTTTTGTTTATATTTGGGTTTTTTAAGGTGGCAGCAGTGATTTGCATACACATACAGTATCTCACAAAAGTGAGTGCACCCCTCACATTTTTGTAAATAATTTATCATATCTTTTCATGTGAAAACACTGAAGAAATGACACTTTTGTTCAATGTAAACTAGTGAGTGTACAGTTTGTATAACAGTGTAAATTTGCTGTCCCCTCAAAATAACTCAACATACAGCCATTAATGTCTTAATCGCTGGCAACAAAAGTAAGTACACCCCTACGTGAAAATGTCCAAATTGGGCCCAATTAGCCATTTTGCCTCCCTGGTGTCATGTGACTCGTTATTGTTACAAGGTCTCAGGTGTGAATGGGGAGCAGGTGTGTTAAATTTGGTGTTATCACTCTTACTCTCTCATATGGTCACTGGAAGTTCAACATAACACATCATGGTAAAGAATTCTCTGAGCATCTGAAAAAAATAATTGTTGATCTACATAAAGATGGCCTAGGCTATAATAAGATTGCCAAGACCCTGAAACTGAGCTGCAGTACGGTGGCCAAGACTATACAGCGGTTTAACAGGACAGGTTCCACTCAGAACAGACCTCGCCATTGTCGGCCAAAGAAGTTGAGGAAGTTGAGTGCACATGCTCATGTATGGTTGTCTTTGGGAAATAGACTTATGAGTGCTTCCAGTATTTATGCAGAGGTTGAAGGCATGGGAGGACAGCCTGTCAGTGCTCAGACCATACACCCCACCCTGCATCAAATTGGTCTGCATGGCTGTTGTCCCAGAAGGAAGCCTCTTCTAAAGATGATGGAAAAGAAAGCCCACAAACAGTTTGCTGAAGACAAGCAGACTAAGGACATGGATTACTGGAACCATGTCCTGTGGTCTGATGAGACCAGGATAAACTTATTTAGTTCAGGTGATGTCAAGTGTATGTTGTGGCAGCCAGGTGAGGAGAACAAAGACAAGTGTGTCTTGCCTACAGTCAAGCATGGTTGTGGGAGTGTCATGGTCTAGGGCTGCATGAGCACTGCCGGCACTGGAGAGCTACAGTTCATTGAGGGAACCATGAATGCCAACATGTACTGTGACATACTGAAGCAGAGCATGATCCCCTCCCTTTGGAGACTGGGCCGCAGGGCAGTATTCCAACATGATAACGACCCCAAACTCACCTCCAAGATGACCACTGCCTTGCTTAAGAAGCTGAAGGTTAAAGGTGATGGACTGGCCAAGCATGTCTCCAGACCTAAACCCTATTGAGAATCTGTGGGGCATCCTCAAGCGGAAGGTGAAGGAGCGCAAGGTCTCTAACATCCACCAGCTCTGTGATGTCATCATGGAGGAGTGGAAGAGGACTCCAGTGGCAACCTGTGAAGCTCTGGTGAACTCCATGCCCAAGAGGGTTAATGCAGTGCTGGAAAATAATGATGGTCACACAAAATATTGACATTTTGGGCCCAATTTAAACATTAATGGCTGTGTGTTGAGCAAATTTACACTGTTATACAAGCTGTACGCTCAGTACTTTATATTGTAGCAAAGTTTCATTTATTCAGTGTTGTCACATGAAAAGATATAAAATAAAATATTTACAAAAATGTGAGGGGTGTACTCACATTTGTGAGATACTGTATATTGTTAGGGGAGGGGAGGGGAGGGGAGGAGAGCTCTTTGGCACAGAGTTCCTTTGTTGAGTTTTGATATCACTGACATCTGATATTGTATTGATCTTTTTGTTTTTATTTGATTCTCATCTGTAAAGATGACACCTTGTTGAAATTTCATTAAGACTTCAGTATATCAATAACTTGCCAGATCTTTGTCATAAAGCCTTCCTCGCTGTAATTAATTATTTGCAAAAAGCAATTATATATTACCATCTTCTTAATGTAAATAAAAGCATGGAGGCATACATATATATTTGGTTATGCCATATTTTCACTGTTTACAAAGCTGTAGTAAACAGCTATATTCTGTACAGAGTTTATGACTAAGCAAAGCTGAACAAAACGTTACAAAGCCATAGTGAGCAGACCACTTTAGATTGTTGCAAAAGTAAGATTTACACAAAGGAATATACATTTTTATAGCCAGTAACTTTATGTATGTCTTGTTCAATATTCATCCAAGTCCTTACATTTTGGTAGTTGAGTCTAGATCTAGGATGATCTCCAAGGTAAATGTTTTTATTTGTACTTACACCCAATTTTCATCAGGAACACGCCAGCTGTTTCCAAAGTCATTGGAAGTGGCCGCAAGAAAACCTTCAGGTGTTAGGAAGTCATCTTGTTGGTTACCATTATAAGTACCACAGAGGCCACACAGTTTTCCTTTAAAGTTCTCATTTACTTTAACAAAGAGCTCCTGGTCACCATTAAACTTAACCTCAAGACCAAAGTCAGTCCGCATAACAACAAAGGAACCACTTAAGTGTATTGAGATGCCAGGTGCTGGATTTACAGGCAGTGAGACAATGAGCCCATTAATCTAAAGATAGAGAAAAGTTCAATAAATTAACTGTGCCAAATTATTACCAGAAAAAAATATTAATTTAAATGCTGAAGGGACCACCATGCATTTTTCTGTTTATTAATCTTACCTCCACCACTTTATTTTTACTCAGAATGATGTTAAGTTCTTTGAAGCTGACCGCAACTGAGTTTATAGCTGACCAGGTTAAGCTTCCTCTATGCTCATTTCTTGTAGTGATTAAGAAATACGCACTTGTGTTTCCACAGGTCTCTACAGCTGTATAATTACAGGCTCCTTGGAAATGGTATGACTTGCCATCAAATGTTATGTAGTGTGGATCACCATAGATATGGCAGATGGAGTTATCAGCAGGGAAGCAAGCCTTAATTCCATTTTGTACTTTGCAAACGTCTTCAGGATCACATGTCTGGGTTGTACAGCTCACATGATTGTTTCCTTGACATGTACATCGAACGTCACAGTCTCCTTTCCAGAATAGCTCATTTTTCTGTAAAATTAAAACATTGTATAATAGATCAACACATTTTGCAGCAATGAAATAGTACATCAAATATGCGTTGCTTTTCTTCTAAAAGTGTAATGAGAATGTTGGTGGATGGCAAGGACCCCCCACCATGTATCCTGGTCACCGCTATACCATCTGCAGGCCCGGTAATTGCATGGTGAGTGTCATCAGATAGAAAGGAGGCAGATCAGTGAACTTCCATTTGCTGATCTCCTCAAGCTAGTAAGAATCCGAAAGCAATGTGTATTATGTCACTTCTGGTTTTAGCTGTCACTTTCCCTTGCTGCCAAGGCCAAGGTAAAAGCTAATGGAGCACAATCTTATCGACCCCTGATGTATCATTATATCTGTGTCTATAAATATGCTATCACATAGGTGGCTATCGGTTCCCTATGTGATAGCAATAAAGTTTTGTGAAAAGAAAAAGTGTAAATAATTGAAGTAATATGCTCAAACCCCTAAAACCCATCCAAAAAATGTTGTGCTCTCCCTGCCCCATGTTCATACACATAGGTATGTAAACACACCAGTTGGGGGGTGCCTACACATGTAAACATTGATTGCACTACATGTGCCCCCACTAGAGTCAGCAAGGAACTTAGAAGTAGGTGAACAATAGCAACCTCCATATTTCTCTCTGTAAAGGTTTTCTATAACACTTTCTAAATTAGTCAGAATAAGTTTGCAGATCAAGTGTTTGGACTTTACTTGCTGCATGCTTTTTCTAGGGTACTAACTCAAAAAACACTAAAACTATAGAAAGTCAGATGACTAGTGTAAGGACCCTAGCCTAAGCAAGAGCACCCCTACCTTAAACTTAGTGATGAACCTTGGCTGTAGTCATAATGAATTTGAACTAGTATTGTTTTGCTTTTGTTGGGTTTCTCCTAAGCTTAGACTGTTGATTACATCTGTCTGTTTCAGGGGAAGGTTTCCAGCAGATAGAGAAAGAAGATACAATGGTGGTGAGTTATTAACCTCCTCAATACAGGAAACTTTCACCCCCTTCCTGCCCAGGCCATTTTTCAGCTTTCAGCGCTGTCGCACTTTGAATGACAATTGCCCGGTCATGCTACATTGTAATCATGTTACATTTGTATCATTGTCCTCACACAAATAGAGCTTTATTTTCGTGGTATTTAATCACTGCTGTTTTTTTTTTACAAAAATAAAAAAAAACGAAAACTTTCTGTCAGTAACTTTTGTAAATAAGTAATTTCTCTCCTTCATTGATGCACGCTGATGAGGTGGCACTGATAGGCTGCACTGATGGCCACTGATGATGCACCACTTATGGGCACTGATTAGGTGGGACTGATGAGGAGGCACTAATATGCCACACATATGGGCACTGATAGGTGGCACTGATGAGCACTGATAGGCAGTACTGGTGGGCACTGATAGGCGGCACTGATGGGCACTGATTGGCATTGATGGGCAGCAGTGATGGACATTGATGGGCAGCAATGATGGGCAGCACTGATAGGCAGCACTGATAGCCAGCACTGACTGGCATCACTAATAGGCACTGATTGGTGGCTCTTGTGGGCGCTGACAGCTGGCACTGATTGCTGGCACTGATTGGTGGCTCTGGTAGCGCTATATTGTAATCAGGGCACTGATGATCAGTGCCCTGATTACATGTGTAGATGTCCCCTGTGAGGAGATGCCGCTGTTCAGCTCTCCTTGCCATACACTCTGTCAGTGTGAGGCAAGGAGTGCCGATTACTGGCATCTCTGTGATTAAATGAGACCGGCTGTGATTGGACACAGCTGATCACATGGTTAAAGAGCTGCGGCCATGGCTCTTTACAGAGATCGGGGTGTTCTAGCAACACGGCGCGCCCACGATCGCAGCTGATAACTGCAGCAAGTCAGAGCTCCTCAATGCCCTGTACACACGATCAGACTTTCTGACAACAAAACTGGTTTTTGTTCAAAGGGTGTTGGCTCCAGTCTTGCATACACACGCGGTCACACAAATGTTGGCCAACAATTACAAACGTAGTGACGTACAAGACGTGTGGCGAGCCGATAAAAAAGAAGTTCAATAGTCATGTGATATCTCCATTACGAACGCTAGTTTTACAAGACCGAGTGCTTCCGGCTTGTCCTTGATTCCAAGCATGCCTGTTTGTACTTTGGACTTTTGTCCGACAGACTTGTGTACACACGATTGGAAAGTCCAACAACACACATTTTTGGCGTAAAATTTGGAAACCTGCTAGCCAAAATTTGTTGGCGGAAAGTCTGACAACAAATGTCCGATGGAGCATACATACACGGTTGGACTTACCGCCAACAAGCTCACATCCAACATTTCCCGTCGGAAAGTCCGATCGTGTGTACGCGGCATTAAGGTATCTGTGCTGCCAGGAAATATCTTACAGTCTGAAATGTACAGATTGCCGGTTTCAGCTTAATGCGGTAGTAAAGTCTATGAAAAAAAAAAGTTTCCCCCTGCAAGGCAAAATCATAATGTGCTAGTATGCACCGCATACCGTCACATTATGAAAGATTTACCTTACCTCCAGCGGCACGCTGTCACCCCCACAGAGGCTTCCATCTTAACCCAGTCTTCCTTCTAGGTTTGACTGGCCAAGCTGTGATGATGTCACTCCCGTGCATGCACACGGGAGTCTGGGCTACGGCACGCAGCTCTGAAGGAACGGCACGGGTGTGCTCTTCCTCTGGAGCACATGCGTCAATGATGCCACCGGCAGCTGCATGCTAAAATAGCTCCTAAACGGTGAAAGTTTAGAAGATATTACTTTTACCTACAGGTAAGCTTTACTATAAGCTTATAGTTAAAATAAAGAGAGAGAGAGAGTTTACTACCACTTTAAAGGCCCTTATCTCTGCACAGACTGTGAAGTTGAAATTTTGGGTATCCTGTGCCTTTACTCTCTGTCCTTGAGTTTATTGTGCCTTTATTGTGACGGGTCTTTGGACTTGTCTAGTACAGCCAGAGCTTGAAGAGGTTAAAAATAGCTAACAGCTACAGCAACAGCCATTATCTTGTCACAGCTTTTTCAGCTTACTCCTGGCTTTCCCATGAAAGTGATCTGGGTGGCAGTAGAGACACACAAAAACATTTTTACATCATTCAAGTTTGACGCCCCCCACCTCACTCCTGAAGCTCCCCTTTTAATAGACTCCTGACTCCTGTCACTTGCTCAATGTTATCACATTATTAATAAAGTTAATTATTAAAGTTAACAAAGTTAAATGAAAAATTGTACGGGGTTAAAAATGCTAAATTTACTAAAAGGAAAAACCAAAAGCACCTCATTTGTCCCACAAGCACCTAAGATGCAGACTTTTATGTAAACAATTGCATGTCACATATTGGATATCACCATAGATGCAAGAGTGAGAGAAAAAACTTGTGATCCTTCATTCAGGGCTGGTTCACACCAGCCAATACATTTCATAGTAATGGCTGGTGTGCAGTGCAATCTGGCTGAGATCAGCACAGGGATGTTGCGTTGAGCTTGGCGGATTGCACCGTTTCCTTTTTTCTTTTTTAAACAGACTTTATTGAGACATCAAAAAAACATTTTATAAAACTCAATTGCCAGCTGCATGATGCAAGGCAGTGAATTGCCTCTCACCACCCTACTTTTTTTTTTATTTGGTGGGGGCATTCAGTTTTGAGGCTTGACATATTTATCCACTTCAGTCCAGGACCATTATGCTGCCTAAGGACCAGAGGACTTTTTCCAATTTGGCACTGCGTCGCTTTAACTGCTAATTGCGCAGTCATGCAATGCTGTACCCAAACGAAATTTGCATCCTTTCCTTCCCACAAATAGAGCTTTCTTTTGATGGTATTTGATCACCTCTACCGTTTTTATTTTTTGCGCTATAAACGGAAAAAGACCGAAAATTAAAAAAAAAAATGATAATTTCTACTGTTTGTTATAAAAAAAAATCCAATAAACTCAATTTTAGTCATACATTTAGGCCAAAATGTATTCAGCCACATGTCTTTGGTAAAAAAAAGTCAATAAGCGTATATTTATTGGTTTTCGCAAAAGTTATAGCGTCTACAAACTAGGGTACATTTTCTGGAATTTACACAGCTTTTAGTTTATGACTGCCTATGTCATTTCTTGAGGTGCTAAAATGGCAGGGCAGTACAAACCCCCCCAAATGACCCAATTTTGGAAAGTAGACACCCCAAGGAAATTGCTGAGAGGCATGTTGAGCCCATTGAATATAAATTTTTTTTGTCCCAAGTGATTGAATAATGACAAAAAAAAAAAATTACAAAAAGTTGTCACTAAATGATATATTGCTCACACAGGCCATGGGCATATGTGGAATTGCACCCCAAAATATATTCAGCTGCTTCTCCTGAGTACGGGGATAACACATGTGTGGGACTTTTTGGGAGCCTAGCCGCGTACGGGAATCACCGCCTTCAGGATTGCTAAATATTTTGCAGCTCTCATTTGTTTTTGAAAATGAAGAAAGACAAGAAAAAACATTTTTTTTTTCTTTTTTCAATTTTCAAAACTTTGTGACAAAAAGTGAGGTCTGCAAAATACTCACTATACCTCTCAGCAAATAGCTTGGGGTGTCTACTTTCCAAAATGGGGTCATTTGGGGGGGTTTGTACCACCTGGGCATTCCATGGCCTCCGAAACTGTGATAGGCAGTGAAGAGTGAAATAAAAAATTTACGCCCTTAGAAAGCCTGAAGGCGGTGCTTGGTTTTCGGGGTCCCGTACGCGGCTAGGCTCCCAAAAAGTCTCACACATGTGGTATCCCCGTACTCAGGAGAAGCAACAGAATGCATTTTGGGGTGTAATTTCACATATTTCCATGGCATGTTTGAGCAATATATCATTTAGTGACAACTTTGTGCAAAGAAAGAAAAAAAAATTTGTCTCTTTCCCGCAACTTGTGTCACAATATAAAATATTCCATGGACTCGACATGCCTCTCAGCAAATAGCTTGGGGTGTCTACTTTCCAAAATGGGGTCATTTGGGGGGGTTTTGAACTGTCCTGACATTTTATGCACAACATTTAGAAGCTTATGTCACACATCACCCACTCTTCTAACCACTTGAAGACAAAGACCCTTCTGACACTTTTTGTTTACATGAAAAAATTATATTTTTTTGCAAGAAAATTACTTTGAACCCCCAAACATTATATATTTTTTTAAAGCAAATGCCCTACAGATTAAAATGGTGGGTGTTTCATTTTTTTTTTTTCACACAGTATTTGCGCAGCGATTTTTCAAACGCATTTTTTGGGGAAAAAACACACTTTTTTTAAATTTTAATGCACTAAAATACACTATATTGCCCAAATGTTTGATGAAATAAAAAAGATGATCTTAGGCCGAGTACATGGATACCAAACATGACATGCTTTAAAATTGCGCACAAACGTGCAGTGGCAACAAAATAAATACATTTTTAAAAGCCTTTACAGGTTACCACTTTAGATTTACAGAGGAGGTCTACTGCTAAACTTACTGCCCTCGATCTGACCTTCGTGGTGATACCTCACATGCATGGTACATGTGCTGTTTACATTTGACGCCAGACCGACGCTTTCAGACGCTTTTTTTTAATTATTTTTTTGCTTTTTTATCTTATTTTTAAACTGTTCCTTTCATTTTTTTAAAATCATTTTTATTGTTATCTCAGGGAATGTAAATATCCCCTATGATAGCAATAGGTAGTGACAGGTACTCTTTTTTGAAAAAATTGGGGTCTATTAGACCCTAGATCTCTCCTCTGCCCTCAAAGCATCTGACCACACCAAGATCAGTGTGATAAAATGTTTTCACAATTTCCCAATGGCGCTGTTTACATCCGGCGAAATCAGTCAGAAATCAGCAGAATAAGTCATAAAATGCTCGTAGCTTCTGGTTTCTTAGGCCATAGAGATGTTTGGAGCCACTCTGGTCTCTGATCAGCTCTATGGTCAGCTGGCTGAATCACCGGCTGCATTCTCAGGTTCCCTGTTGAGACAGGAGAGCCAGAGAAAAACACGGAAGACTGTGGGGGGTGGGGCATTCCCTCCCACTGCTTGTAAAAGCAGTCTAGAGGCTAATTAGCCGCTAGGATTGCTTTTACATGAAAGCCTACCGCTGGCTGAAAAGAATGATACCAAGATGATACCTATACCTGCAGGCATCATTCTGGTATAACCACTCAAAGTCATGAATGGCGTACCTGAAGACAAAAAAATGGTTACCAATAAAGCACAGTAAACAGTAAAGTATAAAAAATTGCATACCTGAAAAGCAAACATGATAAAACATAATAACAATAAAACATTGCAGAATAGAATACAGTAAAAAAGAGCAGAACAATAGAGAGAGAATAGAGAGAGAGAGAACAATAAAATGACAACTATTATTTTTTATTTTATATTTTTTTGTGGGTTTATTTTTTCTTTTTACACTGTTTTTGTAACTGTAACTTTTATAACGGTAACCGGTTCCAGGTTCGGGTCTCTCAAAATGTGATGGCATCTTGGGAGACCTTGTGAAAGTGTGTCCTAGTCTATGCAATGCTGTACACTACGCTAATACTCAACTAGTGCATGGTAGCGTTCAAAACATTCACCAATGCAAAGACCAGGATTGTCAGGACAGGAGGGACAATAATAACGGGTGTCACGCCTATATCCGCGCTTGCCACAGACACAACATCTTTTTTGGGGGGGAAAATGCCTCTCATGCAGCCGACTGCATTTGGTTGGGGATGTGAATGGGGGAAGTACGGGCACTGCAGAAGTGGTGGGTTCCCAATTAGGATTGGCGAATGCAGCAGGAAGGGCATTATGGGCACGACGGCCTGTGTTTGTCTTCTTGGTGGCAGCTGGGCATTACTTGTGCTTGCCACCTCACCAGCTTGAACTGCACTTATGGGACTCGCCACGTCACCATGTGTTACTGCAGTGCTGGTTTGACTACGACCGGGGTGTACTAGGCTGCTGGTGCTTGCCAGTTAACCAAAACGCTACCAAAAAAACTGTTAGCGATCGCAGGGATCAGGCCTGACTCTGCGAACGCTGCAGTTATGCTTTTAGTGTGTTGTAAGTGACAGTGATCGATCGATACTGCACTTGGGTGGGCTGGGCTGGGCCGGGCGGAGGGGCAAAACGCAGGTGCTAGCAGGTATCTGGGCTGATCCCGCTAACACTGCGTTTTTGGGAACTTAAACTGCTGGGGACGCTAGTATAGATCTGATCGGATCAGATATTGATCCTTTCAGATACTATACCACTAAGGGATGTGTACGGTGCGTGCGTGGGTGTTAGCGGTACTGGCGCTAACCTGATGCTGCCTGGGGCTGGTGCTTACCAGTTCACCAAAATGCTACCAAAAAAACTGTTAGCGATCACAGGGATCAGGCCTGACTCTGCAAATGCTGCAGTTATGCATTTAGTGTTTTGTAAGTGACAGTGATCGATCGATACTGCACTTGGGTGGGCTGGGCTGGGACGGGCGGAGGGGCAAAACGCAGGTGCTAGCAGGTATCTGGGCTGATCCCGCTAACACTGCGTTTTTGGGAACCCTAAACTGCTGGGGACAATAGTATAGATCTGATCGGATCAGATATTGATCCGTTCAGATACTATACCACTAAGGGAGGCGTATGCTGCGTGCGTGGGTGTTAGCAGTACTGGCGCTAATCTGACGCTGCCTGGGGCGATGCATATTACCGCCGATCAGGGGGCTAAACCTTTATTAGGTAATAAACGGCGGGTGCCCTGACACTATAAAAAATAAACAAACTAACCAGCGTCACCCGTAACAGTTATACGGTGATCAGTGGTGAAAGGGTTAACTAGGGGGCAATCAAGGGGTTAAAACATTTATTAGGTAGTATATGGGGGTCCCTGTCGCTATAAAACGCTGACGGCGAACCTAAATATTTACCTCCCTAACTAGCGTCACCAGTGACACTAATACAGCGATCAGAAAAATGATCGCTTAGTGACACTGGCGACAGGGGGTGATCAAGGGATTAAAACTTTATTAGAGGGGGCTAGGGGGGTACCCTAGACCTACAGGGGGCTGATACTAACTGCCCTACCACAGTAACTGTCACAAACTGTCACAAAAAAAAAAACTGCTTGGTGTCAGTGTGACAGGGGGGGGGGGTGATTAGGGGGTGATCAGGGGGGATCGGGGGGGGGGGTTGGGGGGTGTTATGTGTGCCTGGCATGTTCTACTGGGATGCGTGTGTGTTGTGCACTCACATTTCAGTCTTCTCTCCTCGGCGCCGGAACGGAAACTGCTGAGCTGAGGAGAGATGACATCACATCCCCTGCCTCTGTGTTCTACACAGAGGCAGGGGAAGAATCTCATTGGCTGGGAGCGATCGCGAGGGGGGACCACGATCGGATGGCCTCCCCCTCATCTCTGATCGCTGCCAGACCAAAGGCGACCGCCTCAGGCACCGGGGGGGGGTCCGGTTGGAGCCCCCACCCGCGGGAAGGTAATCACGTACCAGGTACGTGATTTTGCCTGCCCGTGCCATTCTGCTGACGTATATCAGCGTGAGGCAGTCGTCAAGTGGTTATTTGGCACTACCTTGACTTTTGCTTTGTACAAAAGAAAAAGAGGAATTCAATTTTGTTTGTATGTACTAAAATTCATTATAACGTATTTCCTGAAAATGCAGAATAAATATTTGCGCAAATATTAAGCAACATAAAATTTTTTTTAGTAAGTTTAAGTAATTTTATAGTCAAATATGTCGATTTTAAAACGTGTGCAAAATTTTTTTTTTAATTGCTCCAGAGGAGGTGGTTTTAAACGCTCTTAATGTTCTAAAGTAACCCAATTTCTTCTACCCCACAAAGAATCAAATATTCCATCCTGAGTTTGAACTGTTAGCCCACCAAGTCATCTAGGGGTCCTCAATCACCTCTCAGACTTATGGGGGTGCTACTTTCTACTTGCAGGGTTTCCTTCCTTATTTTGTCTTTTTTATTGTTCTTCTAATTTACTGTTTTCCAATATTTGATTTCTAAAATCCAATAAAATGTTTTAAATGATAATTAAACATTCAAACACTTACCTGATAGTATTTGCCATCATAAAAACATCCACATTCACTGACAGGGACACAAGTGTGTCCACTGAGTACAAAGCCATTATCACATTCACAAGCGTCAGTACAAGGCTTATTACAGTCACTCGGGGCACTCTGGTCCACGCATGTGGCTGGGCAAGCACTAGTACAAGGATTATAGTGACTGTTGGAAGGACATGGGATGGCTAAATAACAAGGACAGTTTACAGTTAATAAACATGGTAAAGGAAACAGCATCTATAATCAGAGACATACAATAACTATAACCATGTAAGGCCAGAAGTACATGCAAGTAGCAATGGCAATTGGTAAGTAATCTGTCGGTAAGGTGCATTCATGGCATTCACAGTGAAAAACATCACATCTGTATCATGTTTACTATAAGCATTTGAAATAAAACTAATGCCTAGAAATTATTTTTCATTGAAAACAATATTTTACTTTGTTTAGCCTACTAGCATGAATTTGTTCTCAATATTAAAGTGTATATCTAACCAAAACCTTTTTTTCTAGTTTTGGATAAAGTGAGGAATGATTAAAACTCCTGATGAGTTGTTATTGTTATCCATGGCTCTGTTTTAAATAGTTACCCTCACTTTCTGTCCTGTTGACAAAATGTAATCTTACAGTTAGCTTGAAAAATTGGCAACAGGCACACAGATAGAAGTACAAATCTGAAGGGTTCCAACCTTCCCCCACCCTATTAAAGAAAAGCAATTTCATTTCTTCTGTGCTTATTTTGGAGAGTTGTCTCACTTTTTGTGTTGTAAAACATTTTCAGCAGGGGTGAGGTTTAAACTCTTTAATGATAGCAATACATAACGCACAAATAGTTCTAATCCTTCCCTACTGTATCCAAAGCCAAGGAAAAAAATTTGACCGAGAACAAAATAGTTGATGACATACATGAACTGCCAAAGTACAGTATACATTATAAATGCTTACCATTAAACTAACTGTACATGCTGCTCTTTTATAGGATTAACATAAAAGATTACATCTGCATGTTTGTACAAGAAACAAAGGTTACTTTACACGTTAAAATAAATTCAATAATACCATTACTTACGACAGAATGTGGAGTTTCTCCAAGCAAGAATGACTCCTGCTCTTTGACATGTATCAGCATAACCTTCTAGTCCTTTACATAAACTGCTACTACCAAGAGCACACAGATCAAATATACAGCTGTCAAAGAAGTGATCTGGGTTGATTACTGAATGACAAGCCTTGAAAGGACCATCTTTTCTGGTTAACAAACCACAGAACTGATTGTTTGAATAGAGTTCCTTTGTCTCTGGAGGACATGGTAGTGGAGGTGTAGGAACAATGGTGTTACATGTTGGGTCATCATATTTCACCTTCCAGCTGTCTCCCAGCTGATTGGAGTTCTGAGCTAGCTGTCCATTGGGCATCATAAAGTCATCATGTTGGATACCATTAAAGTTGCCACACATTCCACAAGTTTTATTTAAATATGTGGTTGGGATTTTGACATCCACTCTATGGTCAGTGTCATAAGAAACTGTGAGATGGAATTCTGTCTCCATAATAACATATCTACCACTTTGCTTCACTGTCAGAGATCCATTGACCAAGATGACTGGAAGATTTGTCCAGATATCATCCACCTGAAAACCAATGATACATGTGCATGTTAGATTTAACCATGAAAATGTAATTTTAACATCATGAAAGATATTTCATAAATTTTCAAAGAAACTTACCAAAACTCGACTGGGCTCATTTTTAACAATGATTATTTTGTGATCATAGACATTTACCATAACTCTCTGAATATATGATACAGTTGGATTCCCATAACGATGTTCATTCTTTGCCTCAATGTTAAAATATGGCAGTGATGTGGCATTGGTACAAAGCTTGGAGAGAGTATATGTGCATATTCCCATAAAGTGATGAACTTCTTTATCAAAGGTGTGATAGTGAGGATCCCCCCAAGTTACACAATCACCGAATGTGAGATAAGAGCAGTCAACAACTCCATTGGATAAACCACAGTATTTGCCAGGTGCACATGAAGCAGAATTGCACAATAAACTACCACCAGCAGAGGGACAACTGCATTTAGTGGAGCAGGTATCATCAGTCCAAAACTCAGAGCCTATTGGGTAATGTTTACCATCTTCCCAACATCCACATTGACCACTTGGTACACACGTCTTATCGTAGAAAACATATCCTGGGTCACATACACATCCTTCTGTGCAGGGACGATTGCAGTTGGATGGTGATACTGGATTGACGCAAGTAGCTGGACAAGCTGTTCCACATTGCTCATAATGACTATTTAGAGGGCAATTCAGAGCTGTAAAACATAAACTATTGGTAAAACCTATACCAAACTATCATAGTAAAAATACATATGTAATCAGCACTACAGAGACAGATATCAAAGCTACAAGTTCCATGTGAAAGCTTGTTAAATTAAAAACAATAGAGGAACATTTTGTATTTTGGTTCAGTAACAATTTGCAATCCAATATTAAAAGCTTAAATTGCCATCAATGATCTGTAAATACCTGTATCTGCATGTAAGCCTTACACTAACCACATGGAGGACATCTATCAGCAACACAATTAAATGCAATTCAGATTTCGTTTTGATTAGCAAAATCTACTCAAAAGTTTCACTGTGTATTTGTGATCCCTGCACCTGTAATCCTGGCAACCAATTGCAACAGATGCGCAAATATGTGAGACAGATTTATCACTGAAGGTGCTTAGATCTTCTTTCTTTCCAGCATGGGCAAGAGGAAAGAAAATAGCTAGATTCCCCTATCCTTCCTGCAGCGCTATTGTGTTCTACCGGCCGGGACCCTTCCTGGTCGACAGAACAAAATGATTACTGCTAGCAGCTATAGCAGCTGGCAGTAATCTCATGTAAAAATGGATCGATGGATTGACTTGGGAACAACCAGCTTGGGAACACGATGAAACATCGCTAACTGATTTTATGCAACAACTAAACCAGAATACTCTGGGTATTAGTCTACAATCTGAGGTGAGAAAAGTAAAAATGCATTTCTTAGATTTGGACATACAGATCACAAATGGTAGTTTTAGGATCACCACTTTCTTTAAGGAGACGGACCAAAACAGTTATATTGGGCAAGGAAGCTGTCACCATCCTTCCTGGATGAAATCTGTGCCCAAAAGCCATTTCTCCCATTTAAGACGAAAATGCACTTTAAAAGAAGACTTTTTGGTGCGAGCCTCCAACCTTAAAGTAAAATTTTTGGAGAAAGGCTATTTGAAAGTCGATCTAGATAGAGCCATTGAGGAAGTCTCTGTTATGAATAGGAACGCCATGTTGAAAGGAAGGGATAAATCTGTAAATAATGATAACACCAATGATTTTTCTATGATCACGACTTTTTTCACAACAACATTATGAGATAAAAAAGATCATGAAAAAGCATTGGGCTGTATTAAAGAATGATAAAATTTTAGCACCTGTTCTACCCTTAGCACCCTCAGGTGACCTTCAGGGGGGTACCACTTTTTAAATTACAGATTGCCCCTAACATATAAGATGCACCTAATAGAGTATCTTTTTTTCAAAATTCCAAGGGTTTCTTTCCCTGCCAGAAATGTGCAGTATGCCACGCCAATAAAAATAAAGATAGAAAAATCTGTCAATTTAAGTCCCATACTACTGCAAGAACATACAATATTGACACTTTTATAACATGCACATCAAAAAATGTGGTGTATTTGCTGATTTGCCCATGTGGCCTACAGTATGTAGGCCGCACTATGAGAGCAATGAATGTGTGGTTTAATGAACACCTAGCAAATATTAGAAGAGGTTTTCCCAAACATACTGTCTGAGGACACTATTTGGAGTACCACAATAAGGATCCAGTGGGAACAACTATTGTTGCTATCGATCGTTTCACACCCCATTGGCGTGGTAGTTTTACTAAGAGAGAAATTTCACGGTTGGAAACCCGCTGGATATATGTTTTAAAGTGCTACACCCCATTTGGGATGAATGTAGAATCGGACGTCAATAGTTTTATAAATAATAGCTAAATATTTCTACCATTCAGTAATATGTAATGACATTACTTTTACCGTATGTATTGTTTGCTTTGACTAAGTTCCTCTTTTTTATATGTGACTCTTGCTACGTTTTTAGACTCATGTTTTATTTTAGATTTCTTCTTTTTATATTTGTAATGGTTTACCTCTGGGTGTCTCCCTCCATAGACCCTCTGTAGGATTCCCCTATTTTTTATAATTATAATTCCCATTTTTTATAATCAATTGTTATATCAGCCCCCTGGTATCATTATTATGGGAGGTGGGTATTTTATATGCTTACAGGTCGTTTTTTGCACATGTGCCTTGAGGCTGGAGCGCATTTGTGTTCCAGAGGTGTGGCCTGTGATATCAAAGCTTCCTGGATGCTTTCCTCCTCATTGGAACGTGGATGTGTGATACATCCGCGCTTCATTGACGTCATTTCCTGTACGGCGTAATGACGCGGCTGGTGCAAGCCCAGCGTCAGACGCCAGTATGTAGTAAACAAATGGGAATATTCGGTAGAGCTGCGCATGCTCCATAGAGGCCGCAGCATACCGAATACTTCCGGGTGGACGGAATAGAGCGGTGACGTCATTCGAGCCAGTGGGATGTAGGTGGTTGTAGTGTGCACGCGCATAGCGTGCATCCATTTGACTCTCCCCTACACTCAGCTGTTGATATGGAAGTTAATTCCCCCAAACACATGCAATTGGCTACCATACTTAAAGGGGGTGCTGGTGTCAGTGAAGCCACGCCTCTGATGATATCCGTTTGTGATGAAACATGTCAGGCAGGTTGATACTAGCACGCTGATTGCTGCATCCAATCGTTTTCTTGTGATGCATGCACCTCTAAATTTTAACTGTAAGTTACTACAAATAAACTTCTTTTAAATGTTATTATGGGCTTCACTATTTGCTACTTATTTTCCTTCACTGAGTATCGTTGGCTGATAAACTAAATGCCTTTTATCTGATGTGAGGACCTGGAGAAGTTTATACAGTGTGAACACTACTTGGAAACCTACCATTTGCTTCTGTGAGATCTTGTGTAAAGCCGTATACTGGAGATGTGCCTTTGGTTGTTACAACACGCATATTAGTTCCAGACATCTGGTAAGCAGATTATTTTACCACGTGGTGACGAGTGCCTCTTTTACACACATTGAAGTTGATGATGGGTACATCCACCTTCCCTCATTTGAACTCACTGCAATTTTAAAAGCGCTACATTTTTGGACTTTCTACAACCAGCTTGCCCATTGATGGATCGAATCTCGGCCAGCCTCTGCTGAACTGGCCTAGATTCGATCCATCTATGGTCAGCTTCAAAGATGCTTAGCTAAGAAGAGGCCAGGGTCAGGTTTCATTCTGTGGCAGTCCACTTTAGAGCAGCAGATGGAAGAATTTATGAATCATGCTGTAACCTTGTAGTAAATCTGTCACAGAATTTGTCTCTCTGCTCAAGTTTAGCATTGCCTTGCTGTGAAACAGAATTGATAAATTCCCCCATGGTATTTTCCAACTTCACTGCATAATTATATAATTTGTTAAGGCAAAGCTGTCTAGTACCTACCAGCAGCTTCAGGATACCAGGACCTAAGCACATCTACAATGGTTGGTTACATAAGCACAGTTAAAAGTTGACAAAGTTGATGTTCACATATTGCCTTTAACGTAATCATAACCCTGCAGCTAAAAGAAGCCTGGAGTTGTTAAAAGGTAGATATTTAACAGCTTTGCCTATGGAACATCGAGGTTGAAAAGTAAGAAGTATAATATAGTTTTGAAGGGTTCTATTGTTATTCATGCTGACCAGAATCAGAGAAATGTACCTTAAACTAATGAAATTTACTACACTATTATGCCTGACCAGTTCCTGTGCTTGCCTGTAAGATGCCTGGCACGCAAAAAAATATATCTTATAGTTATTTATAGTAGGTGTTTTCTAGCCAGGCAAGACAGAACAAATCAAGAATGAACTTTATAGGCAAGATATTTCCTCATTTATTGATAATCAGGTTTCTCTGCGCATGAAAGTTGATTGTGGCTTTCTGAAAAGCCAGTGCAACTTAATTACATCATGTTTTCTGAAGATGAATTGCAATCATCCTTGATGTCAGAAAGTAGGCCAAAGACAAAGGACTCATCGACAGCCACTGTCCATAAAAGCAAGTAAACTTCAGAATGTGGAAGATCCTCCAAGCCTCATTTCCCTTCTACACAGAAGTGTAATTCCTCTGCCAGTCTCTGCACATCTAAACTATTGTACAGATCACCTGCCATGAAATGAGTGGATTTTAATTCACGTAGCTGTGGATATTTTTAAAAGATACCACAGTCTTTTCCACTTAAAAGTTTTACCACAACATCCACTTGCATGGTATGTCAACACTGCTTCTGATTTCAGAAGTGTATAGTTACAACTAAAAGTATTAAAGTGGTTCTAAAGCCTCAATATTTTTTACCTTAATGCATTAAAGTATTATGACGGTATGCGAGGTGAGGTCATCGATAATCAGTATATTACACCTCGTATTTGTTCTATTGTAAGAGACTGAACCGGAATCAGACCCGGGTTTTTCCAGCCTCTGTGGCAGGCTTGGTTCCGGTCCGGGTGTTGTGGTCCACTTGAGTCCATGGTCAGGTGGACTTTAAATGACCAAGAAGAGAGCACAGCAGGGCTCTGGCCTGAGACTCAGAAGGGAATCTGAGAGAGATTAGCTCTGTTTGTTTGGACTGAAAAAGAAGGCTTGCTTTACCCTATGTTTTGTGGGTTACGGGGACCAGCCCCACACCATATAGAGAGCAGTCTACTGTTTAATTTAGTGCCGGATGGCAAGGATTTACTTTACTATTTTTGTTTATTTTTATGACTTTGCAAACGACTTGTAAATAAAGCTGGCAACCCGCCAGATTTTAAAGAAACTGCCTGCACGCTGGCCTTCATTTCGAGAAAAGGTGATCCCCACGAGTTAATCTCCCACACGTGGTGGACTCAGCGGGCACTTTCTGAAGATGGTGGAAGTGTTAAAGGCCCTGCTACAGGCCAATGCAGCTCAGCCGGAAACCAACCGCTAAGTCGCAGAGGCCGCTGCAGCACAACAGGTGGCCCAGCAGAAGATGACCTGGCAGTTCGCAGAGGCTCTGCTGGAATTGAAAAAGGGGTTCACACCTCCTGTGCCAGTGGAACCAAAGATGGTTCTTGCCTCCTACCACCTGCCGAAGATGACACCTGCCGATGATGTCGAGGCATACCTTGAGACTTTCGAGAGAGTCGTTGTCCGCGAAGGATGGCCAAAAGAATAGTGGGCGGGTCTGTTGGCCCCATTTCTGGCGGGAGAACCTCAAAAGGCCTATTTTGACCTGGAACCAGAAAAGGCCCAGGATTATGAGACTCTGAAGACAGAGATACTCGCATGCTTGGGCGTCACCATGGCAGTCCGGGCCCAGCGCATGCATACAGTGAACTTACTCCAGCAACAAGCCACCCCATTCTCAAATGTTCGACTTGGTCCACCTCACCAGGAAGTGTTTGCAGCCAGAGACCTTGACAGGCCCTCAGATCGCGGAGCGTGTGGTAATGGACCGGTATCTGCGTGAGCTCCCTGCTGCTCTGAGGAAGTGGGTCGGACAGGGGGACCCCAAAACTGCAGCCCAATTGGTGGACCTAGTAGAGAGGTACAGTGCTACTGAGGACTTGGTGAACCCGTCTACGCCCCACTTGTGGGTGTGTCTAGGGGTGCAAGATCGCCCAGCGGCTCTGGTAAGACTGTTCCGGGGTTCAAGAGCATGAGAAGTTAGATAAGTCTATTGTTACAGCTGATGAGACTGTGGGTCCTAGACCTGGAGACTGGCCAAAGAAGCCAGGAAGGTCTTTGGGACCGTTAAGAGGACTGGGGGTAGAGCATATACGGTGTTTTTGTTGCCATGTATTAGGGCATATTGCTGCAAGCTGTCCTATAAATGATGAACCTATGCAATGCAATTATGCTTACTTGAAAAGACGCATTTCTCTGTTTGCACAGGTCGCATGTACTGCATCATGTCAGACTCGCATTGAAAAACAAATGTGTGTTATTTCAGTGGATGGGAGGCCCCTCACAGCCCTTCTAGACTCTAGTAGTGTGGTGACCCTAGTCAGGAATGATTGTGTAAACCCCACAAAACTACACCCCACTACAATTGGGGTAATTTGCATCCATGGGGACACTCGGGACTACCAGACAGTGGTGGTTAAGGTTGATACCCCCTGGGGCAGTGTAACACATTCAGTGGGGGTGGTATCTTCACTGCTTCATGAAGCTTTAGTGGGGAGAGATTTTCCTCATTTTTGGAATTTATGGGAGAGCAAAGGGAGGCTGGTAGATAGAGCTCTCCCTGCTGGGGAAGCACGGGAACTCTCACCAGACCCTTTTTGCCAAAGGGAAGGGGATGCTGTTGGTGGGATCGAGGAAGCCGGAGATCCTCTTCCTTCCCCTGTCATGGCTGGGGAGCCGGAGGACCTGTAAGCTAGCTCCCAGTCTGAGGGTAACAAACAGGAAAACACCTCTGACCCTGACAGTGAGAGTAGCAGAATGTGGTACCTGACTTAGAGGTCAGGAGAGAGGTGTCTCCCCCCTACACGGCCCTTAAAAACAAATTACTGTATCAGGTGGTAAAACAGAGAGAGGACGAGGTAGAACAGTTACTGGTTCCCAAACCCTTTCGTAGGGTGGTGCTAGACCTGGCCCATGGTCATGTAATGGGGGGACATCTCGGTCGAAAAGATCAGAGAGAGAATCACCCAGAGATTTTTCTGGCCCGGATTGTATGCAGATGTCTGCTCGGGGTCACCAGCATATTTTGGTAATCCTGGACTATGCAACGCGCTATCCTGAAGTCATTCCCTTGCGTAACACCTCGGCTAAGGCTATCGCCAAGGAGTTAGTCCAGGTGTTTAGTCGAGTGGGGATCCCAAAAGGGATCAAAACTGATCAGGGCACTCCATTTATGTCCAGGGTTACCAAGGAACTGTGTAAGTTATACAAAATCTCCCAACTCTGTACCTCTGTCTACCACCCCCAAATGGATGGTCTGGTCGAAAGATTTAATGAAACTTTGAAAAGTATGCTGAAAAAGGTGGTCGACAAAGATGGGAGAAACTGGGATTTTTTGCTACCATATCTCATGTTTGCCATAAGTGCCATGTGAGGTTCCGCAGGCATCCACAGGCTATTCCCCCTTTGAGCTCTTGTATGGTAGACATCCCAGGGGGCTGCTAGATGTCGCCAAAGAAACGTGGGAAGGAGAGGCCACCCCATATGGAAGCATCATAGAGCATGTCTCCTTGATGCAGGATCGAATCAAAGCTGTCCTGCCCCTGGTACGAGAACATATGGAGCGAGCCCAGAAGGCCCAGAGGAGGGTTTATGATCGGGGTGCCAAGTTCCGTACTTTCAGCCCTGGGGACAGAGTGTTGGTACTGGTCCCCAAGGTAGAAAGTAAGTTCCTAGCCAAGTGGCAGGGTCCCTTTGAGGTTGTCGAAAAGGGTGGGGGAGGTAAACTACAAAGTCTACCAGCCAGGGAAAAGGAAACCACACCAAATTTATCATGTGAATCTCTTAAAGCCCTGGAAGGACAGAGAGACTTTACTGGCCATATCCCCGCCTCCAACAGACCGGGTACCGGTGACACCTGGCGTCCCTATAACAGATTCCCTGTCCGTGGCACAACAAAGTGACTTTAGGGCGTTTGTGTACAAAAATAGAGACTTTTTCTCCCCTTTACCCAGACTGACCAATGTGATCCAGCATGACATAGTAACGGAACAAGGGGTTCGCGTAAATATAAAGCCATATAGAATCCCAGAGGCCAGGCGAGAGGCAGTCGCGAAGGAAATCAAAAATATGTTAGAGTTGGACGTGATGGAAGAGTCCCACAGTGAGTGGTCGAGCCCCATAGTGCTGGTCCCAAAACCTGATGGCACTATCAGGTTTTGTAACGACTTTAGGAAACTTAATAGTGTGTCTAAGTTCGATTCGTACCCGATGCCTCGGGTCGACGAACTCATGGACAGGTTGGGACAGGCTCGCTACATAACAACCCTAGACCTAACGAAAGACTTTTGGCAAATACCGCTAACTGAATTGACCAAGGAGAAGACTGCCTTTTCCACTCCTGAGGGCTCATTTCAGTACAGCGGATGCCTTTTGGTCTACATGGAACCCCTGCTTAGTTGCAGCGAATGATGGACAAAACTTTGAGACCACATCGCCCGTATGCAGCTGCTTATTTGGATGATGTGATCATCTACAGCCCAGATTGGGAATCGCACCTGTCCCGAGTACAAGCAGTGTTAGATTCCCTTAGGGAAGCAGGTCTCACGGCCAACCCAAAAAAATGTGCCATAGGCCTGGAGTAGACCAAATACCTTGGGTATGTTATTGGCCGGGGACTGGTCAAGCCTCAGACCAATAAGGTTGAGGCAATTCAAAAATGGCCCCAACCAGTAAACAAAAAACAAGTTTGGGCCTTCCTGGGCATTACGAGGTATTACAGATGGTTTATACCAAACTTTGCCACCATTGCCGCCCCTCTGACCGACCTGACGAAGGTCATGGTTAAATGGAATCCCGAAGCCAAGGAAGCGTTTCAGAAATTAAAGCAGGCCATTTGTGTACCACCGGTGCTAGTGACCCCGGACTTCACAAAGGAGTTTGTGGTACAGACGGATGCCTCTGAGGTGGGCCTGGGGGCTGTATTATCCCAGAACAGAGATGGTGGGGAGCACCCGGTTGTATACCTGAGCTGGAAACTGAACAAGCACAAAAAAAGATGTTATTGTCGAAAAGGAGTGTCTCGCTATTAAATGGGTCTAATGCCCCGTACACACAGTCGGACATTGATCGGACATTCCGACAACAAAATCCTAGGATTTTTTCTGACGGATGTTGGCTCAAACTTGCCTTGCATACACACGGTCACACAAAGTTGTTGGAAAATCCGATCATTCTGAACGCGGTGATGTAAAACACGTACGTCGGGACTATAAACGGGGCAGTAGCCAATAGCTTTCATCTCTTTATTTATTCTGAGCATGCGTGGCACTTTGTGCGTCGAATTTGTGTACACACGATCGGAAATTCCAACAACGGATTTTGTTGTCGGAAAATTTTATAGCCTGCTCTCAAACTTTGTGTGTCGGAAAATCCGATAGAAAATGTGTGATGGAGCCTACACACGGACGGAATTTCCCACAACAAGGTCCTATCACACATTTTCCGTCTGAAAATCCGACCGTGTGTACAGGGCATTAGACTCCCTGAAGTATTACTTGTTGGGGAGGTCATTTAGGCTGGTCACCGACCATGCTCCCCTAAAGTGGATATGTGACAACAGGGAGAAAAATGGCCCCGTGACAAGGTGGTTCCTGGATTTACAGCCCTTTAAGTTTACAGTGGAGCATAGGCCGGGCAAGCTCCAAAACAATGCAGATGCCCTCTCCTGCATGCACTGTATGCTTGGGACAATTGCTCAGCCACAGGGGCTTGAGCAGAGGGGGAGGATATGTGACGGTATGCGAGGTGAGGTCATAGATAATCGGTATATTACACCTCGTATTCGTTCTATTGTAAGAGACTAAACTGGAATCCAGCCCGGGTTTTTTCAGCCTCTGTGGCAGGCTTGGTTCCGGTCCGGGTGTTGTAGTCAACTTGAGTCCATGCTCAGGTGGACTTTAAATGACCAGGAAGAGAGCACAGCAGGGCTCTGGCCTGGGAAGAGAATCTGAGATAGAGGAGCTCTGTTTGTTTGGACTGAAAAAGAAGGTTTGCTTTACCTTATGTTTTGTGGGTGATGGGGACCAGCCCCACACCGTATAGAGAGCAGTCTACTGTTTAGTTTAGCGCCGGACAGCAAGGATTTACTTTACTATTTTTGTTTATTTGTATGACTTTGCAAACCACTTGTAAATAAAATTGGCAACCTGCCAGATTTTAAAGAAACTGCCTGCACGCTGGCCTTCATTTCGAGAAAAGGTGATCCCCACGAGCTAATCTCCCACAGTATGCATTGAATTAAAAAACCTTCAGTGCTGTAGAAGCCCCCCAGCCCCCCCTTATTTTTACCTGAGCCCAATCCGATCCAGCAATGTGCACAAGAGCAGTGGCTCTCCCCACTGTCTACCTCATCATTGGGCAGATTGAAAGCAGTGGCAGCCATCAGCTCCCGCTTCTGTCAATCAAATGCTGTGACGAGGGAGCAGGAGGGTGGGGCCGAGTCGTCCAGTCTTTGCCAATAGAAGCAGACTGGGTGACTCGGGAGCGAGCATGCATGAGTGCCCCCCCCAGAAAATGGATTTCCCTGGGGGTACTCCCCAAATTGGAGGGGCCTGGAACGCCAGAAGGGGACCCCAAAAAAGGAGGATCAGGGCTGCTCTATGCAAAACCATTGCACAGAGCAGGTAACTATGACATGTTTGTTATTTTAGATAAAAAAATAAAAACAAAAAAAATGAAGGTTTAACATCACTTTAACTTTTAAAGAAAAAATCGAAATGTTCTCAATTTGATCAAGAAATCTTTCTCCACAGCAAGGAACAGAGGATGCAGGTAACCAACTGAGGGTAAGGGAACATTGCAAATGTATTTATCTTCAGACTGGACACATTGTTCTTGGGTACATATTTATGCCGCCTGTTGTCATGTACAGGGCCGGTACAAAGGGTGGGCGGGAGGGGCGGCTGCCCTGGGCGGGGTGTGGGACAGGGCGCTGGGTTGCCTGCAGCAGTATGCAGAGGAATCTGGGAAGAGTATATTCAGGTTATGGCTTCACTCAATGCTACAGCCTGCCCAAAAAGTGGGCTGAGGATGCGCCCATACATATTGCTTGCCTCCTCTCTACAGCGGCAACCACATCCTGGCACAGAGGGAGAAGAATTCACTCTCCCGGGCTTGATTTCTCATCAGTCTGGCTGGATCAGGCTGTGACACTGAGAACTCCTCTACAGGTGGGCGGAGCAAAATGATAACACAACAGTGCATTCCCGATCATTGCTTCCCCCCCCTGCATACATCACACAGCTCTCCCAACATGAAAATCTCACAGGATGGATGTCAGCTTTCTTCCATGTGAGTCCCCACTGCTTCCAAACTGCCTTCCATCTGTACTTGGCTGTGCTGTAAACCTGCCCTGTACTTTGCAGAGCAGGTTTACTAAAAGAGTAGAATTCTTACATATGTTGGGAATATATACTGGGACTTTTCAGTTGTTGATGTTCTCTGCTGATCCATCTAGTACTTGTGTATGGGGAGGGGATCCAGTGCTTAACTAACTCCCGCCAGCTGTCTCCTATCCTAAACACGGGATATGCCTCACTAACAGCAGTGTACTTACTATATTATTTGCCTGAAATAAGCTGGGTGCAATAAAAAAAAAATACCTGTCCCTATTAGCCCAGCCTCCTGTCAGTCTATTGAGCCCTCCCCTGCTCTTTCAGCCCCCCTGTGTGTCAGAGCCCTCCTGGGTGTCAGAGCCCCCCTGGGTGTCAGAGCCCCCCTGGGTGTCAGAGCTCCCCTGTGTGTCAGAGCCCTCCTGTGTGTCAGAGCCCCCTTGTGTGTCAGAGCCCTCCTGTGTGTCAGAGCCCCCCTGTGTGTAAGAGCCCTCCTGTGTGTCAGAACCCTCCTGTGTGTCAGAGCCCCCTTGTGTGTCAGAGCTCCCCTGTGTGTCAGAGCCCCCTTGTGTGTCAGAGCTCCCCTGTGTGTCAGAGCCCCCTGTGTGTCAGAGCCCCCCAGTGTGTCAGAGCCCCCCTGTGTGTCAGGGCCCTCCTGTGTGCCAGAGCCCTCCTGTGTGTCAGAGCCCTCCTGTGTGTCAGAGCCCCCCTGTGTGTCAGAGCCCTCCTGTGTGTGAGGGCCCCCTTGTGTGTCAGGGCCCCCTTGTGTGTCAGGGTCCTCCTGTGTGTCAGAGCCCTCCTGTGTGTCAGAGCCCCCCTGTGTGTCAGAGCCCTCCTGTGTGTCAGAGCCCCCCTGTGTGTCAGAGCCCCCCTGTGTGTCAGAGCCCCCTTGTGTGTCAGAGCCCCCCTGTGTGTCAGAGCCCTCCTGTGTGTCAGAGCCCTCCTGTGTGTCAGAGCCCCCCTGTGTGTCAGAGCCCCCCTGTGTGTCAGAGCCCCCTTGTGTGTCAGAGCCCCCCTGTGTGTCAGAGCCCTCCTGTGTGTCAGGGCCCCCTTGTGTGTCAGGGCCCCCTTGTGTGTCAGGGTCCTCCTGTGTGTCAGAGCCCTCCTGTGTGTCAGAGCCCCCCTGTGTGTCAGAGCCCCTCTGTGTGTCAGAGCCCTCCTGTGTGTCAGAGCCCCCCTGTGTGTCAGAGCCCCCCTGTGTGTCAGAGCCCCCTTGTGTGTCAGAGCCCCCCTGTGTGTCAGAGCCCTCCTGTGTGTCAGAGCCCTCCTGTGTGTCAGAGCCCCCTTGTGTGTCAGAGCCCCCCTGTGTGTCAGAGCCCCCCTGTGTGTCAGAGCCCCCCTGTGTGTCAGAGCCCCCTTGTGTGTTAGAGCCCCCTTGTGTGTCAGAGCCCCCCTGTGTGTCAGAGCCCTCCTGTGTGTCAGATCCCTCCTGTGTGTCAGAGCCCTCCTGTGTGTCAGAGCCCTCCTGTGTGTCAGATCCCTCCTGTGTGTCAGAGCCCTCCTGTGTGTCAGAGCCCCCCTGTGTGTCAGAGCCCCCTTGTGTGTCAGAGCCCCCCTGTGTGTCAGAGTCCTCCTGTGTGTCAGAGCTCCTATGTGTGTCAGAGCCTCCTTGTGTGTCAGAGCCCCCCTGTGTGTCAGAGCCCCCCCTGTGTGTCAGAGCCCCCCTTGTGTGTCAGAGCCCCCCTGTGTGTCAGAGCCCCCCTTGTGTGTCAGAGCCCTCCTGTGTGTCAGAGCCCCCCTTGTGTGTCAGAGCCCTCCTGTGTGTCAGAAACAGAAGGGAAAAGCCTAAAATAAAACTAATGCAGCCACCACATCTAATGATTGTTAAGCTGCAATATATAACATCTTGGGTTTTACACCAGTCCTCAGTTCATGCACACTAAAATATTGTAAATATTCTGAACAAGCACTAAAAGAAGTGGACCCTTCCTACCCTAAAAAACTTCAGATCTTCTAAACCCCATTTCCACAGTACTAAATAAGTCTTTTTTTCCCATTCCTGAGCTCTGCATTACTTGCTACTGAACCCTTGCACTGTAAATCTTTTTAAGCCATACTCAATAGTCAGCAAAGTGAAAGCCACCCCCAATTTTTGCCACTCACCGCACTTTATATTCTAGAAGCTGGGCCCAACTTTTGATCCTGCACATAAGCCCACTGCTTTTATAAAATACCCCTGTTGCTGATTCCTATACTCTGTACATTATTTCTGCTCTTGACCCTTGCACTTTGTAATTTATCCAGCCCTAAGTCTTGAATTATATAGGTAGGTATGATGATCAGGTGTGGTTATCAGACCAGACAGAAGATGATTGGTCATGCCCAACCCGGGGGGGGGCGCAATTTGGCATGTTCGCCCTGGGCACTGGGTGACCTTGTCCCAGCACTGGTCATGAATCCAGTTTAGGACTGCTTGTGTATGCTTTTGAAATTACTGAGTAGCAAATACAAATTCTGTAAAGTGCACTTGGACAGTGTTTGATTAGATTGCATCTTCCTGGTCCTTTGTGCTATTTTCATGTTCTGATCTGCAATTCATGCTTTAATTATGGTTGCAATCTCAGCTTGTTTTCTATATCTTGTTTGTTTCTTTACCATCAAACCTAACCTGTGTTAATGCTATGACTTTGTCTAAATGCAAAGAGCCCTTACTATAGCTGTGCTTAGACTACAATTTTGCAAATGTGTTTTCATTGATTACTGTCAAGAGTGGGCAGCCCCGAGGGCCATCACCTGTGGAGCTAAACCAATTTCTAAATGCAGTGTCTATGTTAAATACCAAATGCCCCACACATTCCTGTGTTATCCACTGGTGACACGGAGTGCCCACACAAGTTCAAAACATTCATAATTTTAAGTTTCCTTTAAGACTGTAGTCTTTGCATACTTACGACAGAAGGTTGAGTTCCTCCAGGGTAGCACCACTGCTCCTGCAGCTTGACAGGCATCTGTATAGGCCTGAAGATGACTGCACAGGATGTCAGAGTCTAGATGGAGCTCACACATGTCTTCGAGACAGTTTAAAAAGTAATCTATAGGACTCACAGTCATTTGACAATGCTGGAACACACCATCAAAGGGAAGCATCTTGCCACAAGAGTCTTCACTATAAATTGCATTTTGGATTTCTGCTGTGCAGACAGGAATAACTTTAGTGGCTGGCAAACAGCTGGAAAGACAAAAAGCTTGTTATCTGTAACATTTGGAAATGCAGCGGTGTTATCAATTTCTAATCCTATATAACAAAAATAATATTCCCATCATTTACATTCACAAACATAACCATTTACAGTTTTATTTCATTTGAGGTTTTTCGTTTACCTGTCCCTGGTGTTAAATAAGTCTTTTTTGTTATGCTGGCTCACAGAAAGACACTTAGGAGCTTTTACAGGAGCAGATTTGGCAGCAGCTAGGTTACTGGCTGCCCCAAAACCTACCATATCTTTATGTCAGGTTCCTCCCTTTAACCTCCATTTCTATCTACAGTATATGCAAATGATATACAGACCCACCATTCCAGCTTGAATTGCTTCCTTCTGGCTTAAAAACCTATTCAAATTTCCAGTTAACCCTCTTGTCATGCTCATCAAGCCCTGGGGCCATCATAAAAAAAAAACTGAATTCTGACTTTGAAACTCAGAATTCTGAGATTGAAATTTAGAAATGTAAGTTTAAAACAAAAAAAAAATTCTACAGAATTCTGAGATTCAAAGTCAGAATTCTGAGATTCAAAGTCAGAATTCTGAGATTCAAAGTCAGAATTCTGAGATTCAAAGTCAGAATTCTGAGTTTCAAAGTCAGAATTCTGAGTTTCAAAGTCAGAATTCTGAGTTTCAAAGTCAGAATTCTGAGATTCAAAGTCAGAATTCTGAGATTCAAAGTCAGAATTCTGAGTTTATAAATATAGTAATTTCTATTAGGTAGATTTTAGGACCAATGAGCAATAATGTAGTAACACCCACAGACCATCATTCTGCAGACATACATGTCTTCTGCTCTGTATATGAATATGTAAATCTATCTTAGTTACAGCACACAGTATAGGGAAGCAGGCAGTGTTGGATTCTCTGGTTCCTCTGCTGTCCCATCCTTCTCTGTCATCTGCTCAAACATAAAGAGCCATGCTAAAAACGTGTGTATTGTGTGTGAGTGGGGGGGGGGGACACAGCTTCCATAGATAACAGAACACAATGGCCATCACAGCACAGCTTTGCACCCCAACTTGTAGGAAACATTGCACTTTTGCTCCTACATGAGGGAATTGTAAATGGCTAGAGAGCAGCAGGACAATGTGTATCTATGGTCATAACGGATTGATCATAGCAATTACTTGTGTGGACTAATAGAGGTGTTTCACACAATTAACCTCATATTAAACATAAAAGCAAGTTCAAAGCACTATTGAGAGATAGCTTAGTGATAAAATTGTTGTATAAGCTGACTACTATAAATTAGAGAGTAGGGATTTTTTTACAAATCTATGTATATATTGGGATGATTTTGGTGACATGGGGCCAGTTCTCAATTTCAGGAGATTGTCCCTGGAAGCTGCATGATAACCATCATATCTCATAACTCAACCACCGATGCAGGGTAATTTTTCCATCAAGTGACACCACCGATGCAGGGTCATTTTGTTTTCATCTAGAGAAACCACCGATACAGGGTCATTTTTCCATCCAGTGACACCACCGATGCAGGGTCATTTTGTTTTCATCTAGAGAAACTACCGATGCAGGGTCATTTTTCCATCCAGTGACACCACCGATGCAGGGTCATTTTGTTTTCATCTAGAGAAACCACCAATGCAGGGTCATTTTTTCCATCTAATGACACAACCGATGCAGGGTCATTTTTCCCATCCAATGACACAACCGATGCAGGGTCTTTTTTCCTATCCAATGACACCACCGATGCAGGGTCATTTTTTTTCATCCAGTGACACCACCGATGTAGGGTCATTTTGTTTTCATCTAGAGAAACCACCGATGCAGGGTCATTTTGTTTTCATCTAGAGAAACCACCGATGCAGGGTCATTTTTCCCATCCAATGACACCACCGATGCAGGGTCATTTTTTCCATCCTGTGACACCACCGATGCAGGGTAATTTTTCTTCTTCACTATTGTTAGCCCCTTATGTGTGCACCAGTTTTAAACTCTTATATACTGCAAATAAATATATATTATATATATATATATACACACAGGTACAGTATTTTGCTCTGCATGCCACTATTTTCCCAGAATCCCCACCTGAGAGGGGGAGGGGGCACAGTAACTAGTGCATATAATTGCAGAGCAGGCCATGAGCTGTATGTACTGGCAGTGTCAGGGCAGTGATTAAACACAATGTAGTGTCAGGGTAGTGATTAAACACAATGTAGTGTCAGGGCAGTGAGCCGGTTATAATAGTAGTTCTGTTCAATCAGCAGTATACGATGGCAAAGCCGACATCCCAAGTCTCCCGTAATTGATGGCGGGGCTCACAGACACCCGCAAGTGCGGCACCATCTCCCGGCCATCAACCACAACAGCCCGAGCTGCCCCCTCCTCCAGGCCAGGGGTAGCAGTGGCATCGCTATGGGGATCGATTGTACGAAAGCAGGTGCAGCACAGGACTTCCTATGTGTCCCAGACTGTTACTCCGCCCTCCTCTTATAACGCTCCAGCTCCCCCAATCACTGAGCGCCCCGCCCTCTGCCAGTACCCAGGGTGAAGTTTACAAACTGTGCCCCTCCCCCTGTCAGGTGGGAATTCTGGGAAAATAGTGGCATGCAGAGCAAAATACTGTACCTGTGTATATATATATATATATATATATATATATATATATATATATATATATATATTTGCAGTATGTAAGAGTTTTAAACTGGTGCACACATAAGGGGCTAACAACAGTGAAGAAGAAAAATGACCCTGCATCGGTGGTGTCATTGGATGGGAAAAACGACCCTGCATCAGTGGTGTCATTGGATGGGAAAAATGACCCTGCATCAGTGGTGTCATTGGATGGAAAAAATTTCTCTGTGTCAACGGTGTAGGTAAGAGGAAAATGGCACTGCATTAGTGTCAGTAGGGATAAAGTGCAGCCAATCAGTGAAGGGGAGATATGGGCGTGTACATTGTAGTACACACAGTTTACATTATAGTGCAGAGCTCAGGGCTGTTGTTGCTGTTGAGTTGTGAGATATGATGGTTATCATGCAGCTTCCAGGGACAATCTCCTGAAATTGAGAACTGGCCCCATGTCATCAAAATCATCCCAATATATACATAGATTTGTAAAAAAAAATCCCTGCTCTCTAATTTATAGTAGTCAGCTTATACAACAATTTTATCACTATGTCTTTGTTAATATGCCTTGAAATCAATTTGGATATATAAATAAAATACAATTTAAGTCCTCACTATCTCATAGTTTAAAATATGTTTAATATAAAATCAATATATTGAAAATATATATATATATAATTAAAATACCTATCCTGAACTGGATTAGAACCCACAACTTTCAACACTATAAACCTGTTACTCTAACCACTATACTATCACTTAAAGGTTCTTTGTAATTGCTTTTTATGTTTAATATGATTGATCCATTATGACCAGTCTCCTGAAATTGTGAACTGCCCCCCCGGGGAAACTGAAGATGATACTAATGATCCCATGTGATCACCCTAATATATATATATATATATATATATATATATATATATATATATATATATATATATATATATATATATATATATATATATATATATATATACATATACATATACACAGTTTTTTTATTTGAAATCTCTACTCTCTAATTTATAGTAGCCAGCATATACTACAACTTTGTGTGCTCAATATATCAGTGTGTCTTTGTTAATATACCTTGAAATCAATTTGGATTTATTGATAAAATACAATTAAAGCCCTCGCTATCTCATATTTTAAAATATATTTATATAAAAAACATAGCCTCAGCCAGATGAGAACCCACAACTTCACCAATATAAGTCTGCTACTCTAACCACTACACTATCTCTCATTAGTTTGAATGAGCTTTTATGTTTAATATTAGGTTAATTGTGTGTGAAACACCTCTATTAGTCCAGACAAGTAATTGCTATGATCAATCTGTTATGACCATAGAAACACATTGTCCTGCTGCTTTCTAGCGATTCACAATTCCCCAATTTAGGGGCAAAAGTGCAATGTTTCCTACAAGTTGGGGTGCAGAGCTGTGCTGTGATGGCCGCTGTGTTCTGTTATCTATTTAAAGTGGAGTTCCACCCAAAAGTGGAACTTCCACTCATCAGATTCCTCCCGCCCTCCGGTGACACAGTTGGCACCTTTCAGGGGGGAGGGGGGTACAGATACCTGTATATTACAGGTGTCTGTACCCACTTCCGGCATAGATAGCCGCAGAATCTGCGGTTATTTATGCCACTTCCTGCTCCCTCCCCGCTGCCTGCTGGGAAACACACGGGTCCCAGAGGCAGCAGGGACCATCCGTATTGCGCTGCGCGACTCGCGCATTCGCAGTAGGGAACCGGGAAGTGAAGCCGCACGGCTTCACTTCCTGATTCCCTTACCGAAGATGGAGGCGGCAGCACCCGAGGACGGAGAGACGATTCGGCCTCGGGTGCCGACATCGCGGGCGCCCTGGACAGGTAAGTGTCCATGTTTTAAAAGTCAGCAGCTGCAGTATTTGTAGCTGCTGACTTTAAAAAAAAAAATTTTCGGCGGCGCTCCGCTTTAAGCTGTGTCCCCCCCACTCACACACAATACACACGTTTTCAGCATGGCTCTTTATGTTAGAGCAGATGAAAGAGAAGAAGAATAAGACAGCAAACAGAGGAACTATTAGTACAGTCGTGGAACCAGAGAACGCAGCACTGCCTGCTTCCCTGTACTGTGTGCTGTAACTAAGATAGATTTACATATTCATATACAGAGCAGAAGACATGTATGTCTGCAGAATGATGGTCTGTGGGTGTTACTACATTATTGCTCATAGGTCCTAAAATCTTCCAAATAGAGACTACTATATTTATAAACTCAGAATTCTGACTTTGAAACTCAGAATTCTGACTTTGAAACTCAGAATTCTGACTTTGAAACTCAGAATTCTGACTTTTAATCTCAGAATTCTGACTTTTAATCTCAGAATTCTGACTTTTAATCTCAGAATTCTTTGGAATTTTTTTTTTTTTAAACTCACGATTCTGACTTGCAATCTCAGAATTCTGACTTTCAAACTCAGAATTCTGACTTTGAATCTCAGAATTCTGACTTTCAAACTCAGAATTCTGGATTTTTTTTTAGGATGGCCCCAGGGCTCTTCCATACATCAGAGAGGGATCAAAGCCCTAAACTGTGCTAATTCATCTTTCTTGTATGTCCATATCTGGAAAGAACCTACATTACAGATTTTCTTTTAATACTCATATCTAGTGATGAGCCAAACTGCCCTGGGTTTGGTTCAAGTGAGGTTTGGCGAATTTCAAAGAAGTTCAGATACCAAACCTGAACCCCAATAAAATCAGTGGGTGCTGAATCTTTCAAATTAAAAATGCCCATTTTATGCCCCAGGGAACATGTACTAATGCATTTTTTTTAATTTTTGGGGGCCAAGGGCAGTGATTTTTTTTTTTTTAAGCACTGACATGTACAAATTTAAAAAAAGTTTGAAATTGACAGCAATATCTCCCTCCTGGCTTCTTTTTTAAGAGAAACTGTGTCACACAGACCCCAAAAACATAGCAGACCCATAAGGGTCTGTTATCTATTGTGGGGGACCTTTGGAGGGGTCTGTTTTATACTTTTTTTGTTACGAAGTGGGCAATGAAGATTGCCAGTAATTTAAACATATTGTCATTTTTGTTTGTATATGTAACTTTCTGGCGCAAAGAGACTCCATGCAAACACAAAAAATGAGGGTCCCCTAAAAATCCACTCTTGATTTGAGCATGCAGTCTGATTGTCCAGGAAAGCCCCCTTTCCTGAACTATTTCAGGCCACATGCCCTTAACATGGGTAACATGGGTGGGGTGCCTTGCCAGGGGGATACCCCCTGGCAAAGCATGTGGTCCCCATGTTAACTGCTTAAGGACCACCCACGTACATATACTGCGGCAGGGAAGCTCTTAAGTGAAAAATCATGTACCTGTAGGTGATTTCTCTTCTTGGCTCTGTGGGAGCCAATCAGTGGGTCCACCCGCGATCATTCACAGGAGAGACAGAACTGCGGTCTGCCTATGTAAACAAGGCAGACCGCCGTTCTGTGAGGGAGGAAAATGGAGATCTTGTGTTTCTGCTAAGCAGAAACACGGATCTCTGTTTTCCTCCAGTCACAGCATTACCCCCCCAGTTAGAAAGTACTCCCTAGGAGCACATTTAACCCTTTGATCGCCCCTGATGTTAACCCCTTCCTTGCCAGTGTCATTTATACAGTGATAGTCTTTTTTTTTTAGCAATGATCACTGTATTGGTGTCAAAAAGTGTCACTTAGTGTCAGATTTGTCTGCTGCAATTTTGCAGTCCCACTAAAAAATCCCTGATCAGCGCCATTACTAGTAAAAATACTAAAAATAATAAAAAGTCCACAAATCTATCCCATAGTTTGTAGACACTATAACTTTTGTGCAAACCAATCAATATACGCATATTGGGATATTTTTTACCAAAAATATGTAGCAGAATACATATTGGTCAAAGTCGATGAGGAAATTCGATTTTTTACATTTTTTTATTGAACATGTTTTATAGTAGAAAGTAAAAAATATAGTTTTTCTTTAAAAATTGACAGTCTTTTTTTGTTTATAGTGCAAAAAATAAAAAACGCAGAGGTGATCAAATACCACCAAAAGAAAGCTATATTTGTGGGAAAAAAGGGACATCAATTGTATTTGGGTACAGTGTTGCATGACTGCACAATTTTCAGTTAAAGCAACACGAAGCAGTATCGCAAAAAATGGTCTGGTCAGGAAGGGGGTAAAATCTTCCAGAGCTGAAGTGGTTAATAAGGACACAAGTCTCTTCCCCGGAAGCCTGGCAATTGGGCAGGGGGCCTATTGGAATCTTGAAGCCCCCTAATAATTAAAAAAAAAAAATAGATGTCACCTACAGATAAAGACACTCAAATGTTTGACAAATCCTTTATTAAAGAAATAAAAATTCTCATAAAAATGTCTCTAGTTGTAAATCATTCATGTGATATGGGGGATGTTTAACTCTCATGGTAGATGCTTTGTTGTGAGAGTTCATGTCAGTCTGAACTATTTTTAAGGGCCTAGATGTAGCCCATTTTTTTTAAATGAAAAAAACTAAGGCTGGCCATACACTATACAATTTTCTGATTCAATTTCCTTTAGATTTACCTTCAACTATGTAGTGCAAGGGCCTGTCTGATTGCATACAAATTGAAAGGGTTTAGGTTTGACCTCATATTATATGGTTTTGGTAAATCTAAAGGAAAGTTGAACAGGAAAATTGTATAGTGTATGGCCAGCTTTAGTCTTTACAAAGTTTAGTGTGCACGAAAAAGTCACTTTAGTATCTGACACGGAGCTGCGATAAAGTATTACTTTGGCACCTTGCACAAGTCACCTTGGGAATCGAGAATTCTGGACATTGTCTAAGAATTTATACAGATTTGGACTATTTTCTTTTTCATATGCGAATCACTTCAATACTGTCACATATTTTTACATTGGATTCAGTTTGTTTATATTTGATGTTTTCACATGCACTTGGTTTAATAATTTTATTGCATTTAATTCTGTGCACTTTATATTAAGGGCAGCATTTGATTCACTTAAAGGAGGTTCTCTAATAGGGTTATGTGCGTTTATGTCACTTATTGAGGTTTTTAACCCCAAATTCACTATCATATATGCCAATGCTATTTGTGAATAACTTAGCAGTCTGATAGGGATTGTTTTATTTTCACTGGAAGGCAGCGCCAATTTCCCCCTTTTTTGTTTTATTTCATTTCCTAACTTCACTTCTGTGGTGTTTTTGTGGGGAGGAGGCAGCCCAGCACACACCTAAGCTCAGAAGTTTAATTAATTATCTTTGTTCTGAAGACCTGCAATCTGAAGCTCTTCTCAACATCCTCTTGGTACAAAACTCATCTGACTATCTATGTCACGAGCACCGTCAGTGTTTGGACACTGCAGTCATGGTTTCTCAGTTACTTCATCTTGCATCCTTACTCTCTGTTATGTTAAGGCCACTATATTATACTTATCTGCAAACTAAACCAGGTAACCTTCACATTAGTGAATCTTTATACTCCAAACGTTAAAGAGGAGTTCTGCCCCTCCACAAAAAATGTAAAAAGTCAGCAGCTACAAATACTGTAGCTGCCGACTTTTAATATTAGGACACTAACCTGTCAATCGATCCCGCAATGATGGCACCCCAGACGATTTTCCGATCGGCTCTCGGGTGCTGCTGCTGCCATTTGTGGCAAGGGTAACCGGCAGTCAAGCCTTTCAAATTCACAGCTGGTCCACTATTGCGCATACGCGAAGCACACTGCAATTTCTAACTGGCACGGTGGCAGGGAAAGGAGGAGGCCACCGCGGCACAGTCTCCCGGAAGTGGGTGATGGATACCTGTCAAAAACAGGTATCCGCTTCCCCCTACGCCCCAAAAGGTGCCAAATGTGGCACCGGAGGGGAGGAGGAAGCAGATAAGCAAAGCTCCCACTTTTGGGTGGAACTCCACTTTAAACAGGAAATTTCTGGCTCCCTTATTTGCCAAAACTATGAAGGTGCTGCAGGGCACCCTTATTATTGGTGAAGACTTTAATACAGTCCTGAAGCCTGCCATGGATTCCACCACTACTACTAGGAGACCAAATCAATCTGTTGCACCATTACTACAGAAATATGAACTATATGACATCTGGCAATATTTTTATGGATCTGAAAAGGACTTCAACTTCTTGTCTGCTCCACATTGTTCTTATTTCTGTTTTGATCTCTTTCTCACTACCAAAAGGTCATTACAAAATGTTCTGCGCTCTGACATTGGTGCAATTTCTTGGTCAGACCAGGCCCCTCTAACCCTGTTTGATGGCAAATTTTGCAATTTCCCTCCATCGCTCTGAAGGTTTAACAATTCTCTTTTACAGGCAAGTAATTGTACAAATTGTGCAGGAACACCACAACTTCTTTATATACGATAGCTCTCATGTGAACAGGTTCACTTTGTGGAACACTTATAAAGTATACATGAGAGGGTTTTTAATTAAAATGGCCTCCTATTTTAAAAAGCAGAGGACGAAGCAGATTCCAGACTTGCACAGAGCATTCTTCAAGATAGGCAAAAGCTGAGATCCCTGCTTGTTTTTAAGTATGAAAATTACCTTAAATTCCTAATAGCTAATTATTATGGTCTCCATAAAAAAGCGGGGGCATGGCTGACTAAGAAAGTGAAAGTAAAACAGCTTACCCTCTTCCGGCCCGCATTATAGCCGAAAGACTGCTACAGTGTGGGCCTAAGTTGCCAGGAGGGCGTCCATGCACATCCTCCCGTGCATGTGCTGCCTGCGTGCCCCCTGCAGGGTGTGGGCGATGCTCTCTGTGATTAGTGAGTCCATGAGACTCGGCTGATCACAGATCAGAGTAAGTGGCTGATCACGGTCCTTTACCACATGATCAGCTGTCAGTTGATCACGTGATGTAAACAGAAGTTGGTAATCGCTGACAAAAAAAAAGCTGATTAATGGCTTGTGTAAACTGGACATCAGTAAGAAGTTCCCACCTGTGCCACCCACAAGAGCATATCAGTACTGATAACCAGTGCCTACCAGAGCCACCTATTAGTGCCCACCTATCAATGCCCACCAGGGCCACCTATTAGTGCCCATCAGTGCTGCCAATCAGTGCCCATCAGTGCCTCATCATCAGTGTCACCTACCAGTGCTCACCAGTGCCACATATCAGTGCCCACCAGTGCCTATCAGTGCCACCTATCAGTGCCCTTCGGTGCCGCCTATCAGTGCCCATCAGTGCCACCTATGAGTGCAGTCTTTCAGTGCCCATCAGTGCAGCCTCATCAGCGCTCATCAGTGAAGTAGAAAAACTAAACTAACTGCAAAATTTTATAACAAATTATGAAATTTGTTTTTTTGTTGTTTTTTTTTCAAAATGTTCTGTCTTTTTTTGTTTGTTTAGCAAAAAAAAAAACCCCAGTAATGATTAAATACCACCAAAAGAAAGCTCTACATATGAATGACTCTACCTTCCAGCCCTCTCCAGCTCTTATTAATGACTTTCTCCAGAAGGTGAAGCTGCCCACTCTAACCGCTAACGAACTTAACTCTATTTCTCAGCCCTTCACGCCTCAAGAAATCTGTCTGATAATAAATAAATTGCCCAATCCTAAATCCCCAGGCGAAGACAGATTTTCAAATTAATAGTATAAACATCTCTCTGAAGAAGTTGCTCCCCATTTGCAATCTGTATTCAATCTTGCTTCCTCCTCCGGTCATTTCCCTTCTGAAATGTTAAGAGCAGTGATTGTGACAGTTCCTAAATCTAACAAGGACTCAACTATTCCTGCAAATTATAGGCCTATATGCCTTCCCGACATGAATGTGAAAATCTTTGCCAAATGACTTGCCCTTAGATTCCAACGAGTACTGCCACATCTTATCCATCCTGGCCAAGTAGGATTTGTTCCTTGTCACTAAGCTCCAGATGGAACCAGGTGTCTCATCAACCTAATTGCCCTGGCCTCTCTTGAGTGCATTTCTCTGATCCTCTCCTTGGATGTGCAGAAGGTAGGGATGAGCTGAACACCCCCCTGTTCGGTTCGCACCAGAACATGCGAACAGGAAAAAAGTTCGCTTGAACACGCGAACATTGTTAAAGTCTATGGGACACGAACATGAATAATCAAAAGTGCTAATTTTAAAGGCTTATATGCAAGTTATTGTTATAAAAAGTGTTTGGGGACTCGGGTCCTGCCCCAGGGGACATGGATCAATGCAAAAAAAAGTTTTAAAAACGGACGTTTTTTCAGGAGCAGTGATTTTAATAATGCTTAAAGTCAAACAATAAAAGTGTAATATCCCTTTAATATCCCTTCGTAGCTGGGGGGTGTCTATAGTATGCCTGTAAAGGGGCGCATGTTTCCCGTGTTTAGAACAGTCTGACAGCAAAATGACATTTGGAAGGAAAAAACACATTTAAAACTACCCGCGGCTATTGCATTGCCGACAATACACATAGAAGTTCATTGATAAAAACGGGATGGGAATTCCCCACAGGGAAACCCCAAACCAAAATTTAAAAAAAAAATGACGTGGGAGTCCCCCTAAATTCCATACCAGGCCCTTCAGGTCTGGTATGGATATTAAGGGGAACCCCGGCCAAAAAAAAAAAAAAATGACGTGGGGTTCCCCCTAAATTCCATACCAGACCCTTCAGGTCTGGTATGGATTTTAAGGGGAACCCCGCGGCAAAAAAAAACAAAAAAAAAAACGGTGTGGGGTCCCCCCAAAAATCCATACCAGACCCTTATCCGAGCACGCAACCTGGTGGCCACAGGAAAAGAGGGGGGGACGAGAGTGCAGCCCCCCCCTCCTGAACCGTACCATGCCACATGCCCTCAACATTGCAAGGGTGCTTTGAGGTAGCCCCCCAAAACACCTTGTCCCCATGTTGATGAGGACAAGGGCCTCATCCCCACAACCCTGGCTGGTGGTTGTGGGGGTCTGCGGGCGGGGAGCTTATCGGAATCTGGAAGCCCCCTTTAACAAGGGGACCCCCAGATCCCGGCCCCCCCCTGTGTGAAATGGTAAGGGGGTACTTACCCCTACCATTTCACTAAAAAACTGTTAAAAATGACAAGAGACCGTTTTTGACAATTCCTTTATTTAAATGCTTCTTCTTTCTTCTATCTACCTTCATCTTCTTCTGGTTCTTCTGGCTCTTCTGGTTCTTAAAAACGTCCGTTTTTAAAACTTTTTTTTGCATTGATACATGTCCCCTGGGGCAGGACCCGGGTCCCCAAACACTTTTTATGACAATAACTTGCATATAAGCCTTTAAAATTAGCACTTTTGATTTCTCCCATAGACTTTTAAAGGGTGTTCTGCGGCATTCGAATTTGCCGCGAACACCCCAAATTGTTCGCTGTTCGGCGAACTTGCGAACAGCCAATGTTCGAGTCGAACATGAGTTCGACTCGAACTCGAAGCTCATCCCTTGCAGAAGGCGTTCAACAGAGTTCACTGGGGTATCTCAAAGATACTGGGTGGCACAGTGGTGTAGTGGGTAGCACTCTCACCTAGCAGTAAGAAGGGTCGCTGGTTCGAATCCCAACCACGACACTACCTGCCTGGAGTTTGCATGTTCTCCCTGTGTCTGCGTGGGTTTCCTCTGGGTACTCCAGTTTCCTCCCACACTCCAAAGACATGCTGGTAGGTTAATTGGATCCTGTCTAAATTAGCCCTAGTATGTATGAATGTGAGTTAGGGACCTTAGATTGTAAGCTCCTTGAGGGTGTAGGGACTGATGTGAATGTATAATGTATATGTAAAAGCGCTGCGTAAATTGACGGCGCTATATAAGTACCTGAAATAAAATAAATAAATAAGATGTATTCCATAATTTTGGGATTACAGATTGGCTGCAGACAGCTATTTTGTCTCTATATTCCACCCCTTCCACCACTGTCCTTTGCTCAGGGATCCTCTCCAACCCAATAGTAATATTCAATGGAATCAGACAAGGGTGTCCCCTCTCACCTACCCTTTTCACACTACTTATGGAACCATTAACGTCTTTTCCTAGCTGGAAGTGAGCATAAAATCAGTCTGTTCACAGATGATGTCATGTTCATCCTTCCTAACCTAAAGGCATCATTGCCGGAAACTAAGAAAATTCTTGATGAGTTTAGTGCTTTGTCTTACTATAAACTGAATGCCACTATATCCCAGATTTTGGTTATTAACATTTCAGCTCCAATGCAATCTGGCTTAACTAAGAGATTTCCCTTACCTTGGGCCTCTACTTCTCTGACCTTCCTGTGTATACAGCTTACTCACCATTTTTCTCAGCATTACTGATATAACTTTAGACCCTTTTTGGATTCTCTACCCCAACAGCTATGCACCCTACAAGCCCAAGAGCTCTCTATAATGGGAAGATTGACGGCCCTAAAAATGAATATTTTTCCTAAATTTCTTTATCTATGCCGAACCCTTGTGATCCCTCTTCCACGCACATACCTTCTTACTGTAGTGCCCCCCTGGGTCTACTGGGAGCAAAGAGGTACCTCCAGAGGCAGGGAGCGAGCTTACATTCACCCCAGGGCTGAGTCTATGGCTATAATGGGAAGTTAGAACAGAATTTAGGCGCCAGTCACTTTAGGTATTTTTCAATGCTTTAATGAGAACTTGAAAAAAGTAGTAGGAGAGAGGTTTAGGAGAGGTTTCAGATGCTCTTTTTGCAGATCACTTACAGACTCCTTGAATCCAAAGGCAAAACAGCTTCCTTTTAAGAGGATCTTGGATACCTGGATAGGTCTCTCACACAGACCTAGCAACCGGTAGAATGTCTGGACAAGCCTCTCTCACAGACTTAGCAGCAATCAGAACTCCTGCATAAGTCTCTCTCACAGACTTAGCAGCCAGGAGCTAGTTACCTTGTTTAGATTGTAGAACAGCTTGACAGTACCAGAACCTTTAAGCCGACCCGGCGATAATATAAGAGTAGTTTAGATATAAGTGCATCCTTCAAACGAGTCACCAGGCCCTCCTGAGAGACCAGCCTTCATCCTGGCTCTCTCCAGCAAGGGTCCTCCTCTGGATCTCCTCAGCTTGGCTCGGCTTGTTCCACACAAGCAAGACAGCCTAAGGGCCACCTCAGGATTAATAGGCCCCAGACAGGCTTCTGGGCCTACTTGCAGAATATGTAGCAGCACATCCTCGGGCCAGAAGGGCCCCAAGGTAACAAATGACAAATAACAAAAGAGCACATGGCATCTATCCAATAAATACTTCTTTCCAGAATGCACAGCGGCCAGGCACCTCCTACTGGACTGTTTACGGAAAAAAAATATTCATTACAGCTCAACCTAGTTGTAATTCTCCTACTGCCCTGTGGTACCAGTGACACCTACTGGCAACAGTGGGAAATGCACAACTCAGCCAAGGTTAGGAAAGAACCAAATATACAATCAAATCTGAGCTGTTTAAAGCTCAGCCAAAATCTAAATATTGGTGGAACTCACCTGAACATAAAATATGGGCACTTATAGAGTCCAAAAATTCCCCTCATACTGACCCTAAATCGGTTCTTATGACTATCAAATTGGGAGCCCCACCCATTACTTCTAGCAGTCCAACAGTGAAAGCATTCATTAAAATGTGGTCAGAATTTTCCTTTCCCTCCTCCCTTAAGGGGCTCTCATCAAGATAGATACCGAACATTGATCTAAACTCATGGAAAACTATGGGTGTCACTCTCCTAGGAGATCTATAAGATTGTAAATCCCTTCATACTTTTGAAAATATAAGTTTTCAATTCCATTGTCCCCCATCCACATATTTAATCTATATACGAATCCGGTTCTTCCTCTTGAAACACCCATTTCCCCAACACATCTATAAATTCCTCCATGATTCTCTATGCCTACTACGAGGAATCTCATTGTTTTATAATATCCACCATAATCATGCTTCCTTCCCCAAAACTATTACCATTGTCAAATGGGAAAAAACTACTACTCTGATAGTAGATAGAAAAAAGCCTTTGCTACCACATACACATCTTCTATATGTTTAAACCACTGGAAACTATTTAAAAAAACAGTACATTTCTGGTATCTTACTCTGTACAAACTCTCTAAGTTCTATCCTTCCCATAGGGTCCTTTGCTGAAGGAACTGTGGAGAGATTGGTTCACTATATCATATCCAATGGTCATGCAAATCTGTACATTTGTTCTGGAATACAATTTTTACTATACTGTCTGACATAGTTGGACAACATATAGATCCCAATTCTGAACTAGCCAATCTACATTTAACTATTCATGAGTTTCCGCCTAACGTTAGGATAGTCCTTATACACTTTCTTGTGGCGGTAAAACTCACGATTACTAGATTATGGAATACATCGGACTAGGGTTGCACCGATACTGTTTTTTTTATCATCGAGTATGAGTACCAATAGTTTCGGTCAAGTACTCTCTGATACCGTGTACCGATACTTTGCAGTGAGATTTGCATCAATGCAAATAAAAATGTTCTCAAATCGCACTGAAAAGAATCGCATGTGAGAGAGAAAAACAGAGGGGTGCAGGGAGAGAGAGAGGGGGAAGGGAGAGAAAGAGAGGGGGCAGGGGGAGAGAGACAGGGGGGCAGGGGAAGAGAGAGGGGCAGGAGGAGAGAAAAAGGGAGCAAGGAGAAAAAGGGGGAGGAGAGAGAGAGGGGGCAGGAGGAGAGAAAGAGGGGACAGGGGAGAGAGGGGGAGAGAGAGGGGGGCAGTGGAGAGGGAGAGGGGGAAGGTGGGAGAGAGGGGGCAGGGAGAGAGAGAGGGAGGAGGGTCTGGTCAGTGCTCACTCACTTGGATGGTCTCGGGCGCTCACTGGTTCAGTCAGCAGCCTCTCTTTCAGTGTGGCTGCTAGCTTCACAGATGGAGCACACAGGCAGGGAGAGAGGAGCAGGAGAAGGGATGTGTCATGCTCAGGCATGCTGGAGGTGGATGGAACAGTGTGGGGAGTCCCTCCTTTCAGGACAACTGTAGCTCCCGAGTTGGGTGTCAATCGCACTTGCAGAGGACAGATCAGTCATCGGAGAAGAGGGAGGAGAAGGGCGGGTGAATGGAGCCGCGGGTCCTGCCTGTCTTTGGCAGGAGCAGTGCATTGTGGCCTTTCAGGGGGCATCAGAGGGGCCCGACTCAGCCCGCCCCTGGTGTCACCCCTCTGGTGGGCATGCGATTCTTTGCAGTGTGATTCGCACCCATTCCTTTTGAATTGACTCAAATCGCACCACAAAGTATCAGTTTCGGTATCAGGAACATATGAGAGAGTACTGATAATCGCTCAAATGCTTTGTATCGGGACCGATACTGCTATCGGTATTGGTGCATCCCTACATCGGACCCACCATCTACTACTGATGCCATTTCTACACTTAACCACCAATGTGAGATGGAGAAGCAGCATTTACTGACTTAGCGGTTGCAACGTTCAAAGATGACTGGGCTGTTTGGTTGTCCGCCAAGTTTAATGGTAATGTTTTCTTCAAGCTTCTATATTTACTAGTTATTGCTCCTTAACCATAGCTACATTATGGTGACTGATCTGGTCCTTCACCCCCTACTTTTTCCTCTTCTCTCACCTCCCCCTCCTTTGCTCTCTCCCCCTTTCCTACCCCCTACCCTCACATCCTTTTAAAAGCCTGTAACTATATGGTAACCTATTTTATATTTATGTGTGTATTATGACGTAGTACTATGGCTACCTCAGCTTATCGGACCTTCTGCATTGTTTGGATGTATCATTGCCATTTATTGTACTATCTATGCTCTGTGTTATTATTATCTTTTAACGTTCAATAAAGAAGTATTGACATAAAAATACATGGTTGGTTGCCATAGACTTGGAAGTTCTACAAGCTCAATACCCCACAAGAAGAATGTGAATGTGGTGTCTGGGTTTCTGAGTGAACGAGATATGGGAGGCCCTTATTTATAACAGAAGTGAATATTCACTATTAAACAATTGAATATTCACTGTTGACAACTTCAAGAATGATCATGCCATACTCAAAACAACATGCCCAGGTGAGGAGAGCCATTCAGAGGCATTGGCATTTGTTTCTTGTGGACCCTGGTGTAGCTAAGTTTGTTGGGACTAAACCTGAAATCACCTTTAAGAGAATGAAATTCGTTTGAGACCAACTCCCACAGAGTTACTATGTGAGATATGATGCTGCATAATCTTAGGAAATCTATAATAGAGCTACACACCCATCTGGTTTGTGTAAGCATTGCTCTTGAGTCCAGGAAGGCAGGTGAACTGTACTCCCCAATGACCAGAAATGGGCCCTGCGCTATTATATTGATTGCCAGAAGATAATTTCCCAACTATCTGGACATGTGAGACTCATAATAACCAATAAATATGATACATGGGTCATATGATTTTTTGCACTGGGGCATGTACCAGTCTCAATCCAGGGAGGAATGTGGATAAACCAATTAGAAACAAAATGGATCCAGCACCTACATGCTATGAAAGCCCTTGGACCAGGGGAAGGCTGGCAATCCAGTCAAGTGGCCCATTGAACCAACCAATTGAAGCAACTAGTGAAGGACTACAAATCCCAGCTTGAACCCCTGAGAATACTCCCATCTGAATACTACCATCTGAAATATGTTCCGCGTTGATTATCTCTACCTCTGGACCCTCCCCCCCATCACGTAGTTTAAAAGCCCCTCTAACTTTTCGGCCATCTTCACTCCCAGCAGATATGTACAGTACAGTTACTGTTTATTTGCATCTACCGGTGCTTGATGTGGCCTCTATATGGTGCCAATTAATGTTGTAATTTCTAGTCATATATGATGTCCTTTAGCTGGAATTTTAATATTCATGTACTCATAAAATATATTCATGTTACTTATCTGTGTGTATGAATCACTTCCTGAGGGGTCATGCCTTAAAAAAAAATTGAATTTCTCTACTCTATATTCTATGCTTACATTGGGATGTGGTATGATTTGGGCATTTTCCATAATTCCCTATTCTTATGACTGAAACAGGAAACCAGGATCAGCAGGCATAGCATCACTCAGTAAATGATTACATTAGCAGCTGAAAGTGCTTAAAACCTGAGGGTTTAAAATCATGAAAGCGAAGTTTGAGAATAAAAAAAAACAATCATAAATCATTTAAATACCTACAAAAGTAACTAAGGAAATGATATATATCTTTAATTTAGGTTTACGTATACCCAATGTTTAATATTTGAAATTTCATGATATTTACCTATATAAACCCTACTGTAAAACAATGAGCGTACTTTATAGATCCTTGTAAACTTACTTTATGTATCTTTATAACATTGTATACTCAATAAACTTCTTTTGACAAGGAAAAAAAACAATCAATCATACTCACCTAGATGGCTGCAGCACCAATCACAGCTGCATCTGTCCCCTGCTGCCTATAAGGACGAGAATGGAGGCTGAGCCAGCTGCCGGTCCAGGCATCTTGGTGGATCCCAACTGTAAAGTTGGGATCTCTCCGGAGCCTGGACCAGCTAAGTGATGCCAGCAGATATTAGGACTGTAGGCCACTGTCAGCTGAAAATGGCTCACAGAAGTGCAGAATGAAGTGCACTCATGTGACCCACAGGAGAAGTATGGCCAAAAGAGCTTTGACACTTTTTCTCCTTTAATGTCCATATGGGCAGACTCTTCTTTATCTTCTGTGTGACATATTTGTACTTGTTCTTGTCTTTCAGTTGTATTCCTTTTATTACAGTATTGTACAGTGCTCCAGTGCATCTGTTTTATAAATAAATGCTATTGAAGGATAATAATAATAGTAATAAGAATTTTTATTATGGGTATAGCATGTTATATAATTATTTGGAAATGCACTAAATGCTCAGTAGGGGGGCACTATTATGATATTATTACATTTAGTTTCCATTATTATATTTATAATTAAAAATTAATTTAGTTATAAAGAAAGGTGTTTGTCATGGCCATACCTAGTACCAGTGGTGACTTGCCAGCTGTTGCCATATCTCGATGAATCAGTCTCTTTCCCTCCATCTGGATTGAGGTTATCATCAGTCCTCAGTCCATTGTAATTGGCACATATTCCACACACTTTTTTTTGGAAAATTTTGGAAACCGTCACTTCAACTCTGTGATGTCCATCATATTTTACTTGCAGGCCAAAGGCAGCTATCATTTGAACATACTGACCACTCAGTCCAACAAACACATCTGGGGATAAGCTCAGTGGAAGTTTCTGGACAAGTTCATCCACCTAAGGCATAATAACAAAAATTCTAAATACATTTTAAAAGTAATATTTTTTAAAAGTACCTATAAGAATAAAAAATATGGGAGCTGTCTTTATTGTCTTGTTTTAGGAACAAGCTCCAGCTTTTTGGGTAGGTATCCGACCTGCAACACATATGCAATTAGTGGAGTCCCAAATACTGATCTCCATGCTCCGCTTTGCATAACTCCATTGTGCTGTGGTCTATGTTGAGGAAGCCTATATAGCCTGCATTTTATCCCATTGTTTACAGTGGAACCTAGCAAAAATGTCCTGCTTTTCTTATCACTTCACCATCTTTAACTTCATTTTTCACAACAGCAAGTGAGAGAAAATCTCATCCTTTCTAGCTGTCATTGGAAAAGGTACCCTTCTCCTACTCCAAAAATTTAAAAGTAAAGCTTTGGGAGTACCCACTTCACCAAAGCGCACCAAGTTTTCATAATAAGAAGTTGTTCTTTTAACCCTTCTAAACCCACAGAAATATACAGTATGCTACAGACTGTGAGTGGTGTGCTGTGTGCACTGTCACTTAGCTGCCTTATCCTGCTGTCTTGCTGAGCTCCTATCTCTGCTCTGCTACTATCTACATGTGTACTTTTTTTATACTGGATGCTGAACCCAATAGTGGATGTAATGGTTGGATTACCTGAGTTACCCAGTGAAGGAGATGTGCAATCATTCATTAGAGGAGCAGAGGAGTTTACTATGGGGTAGATTTACAAAAATGTGGAGCATTCAGAGTCTGGTGCAGCTGTGCATGGTAGCCAATCAGCTTCTAGCTTCAGCTTGTTCAATTAAGCTTTGGCAATAAAACCTGGAAGCTGATTGGTTTCTATGCAGAGTTGCACCAGATTTTGCACAAGTTTTAGTAAATAATCCCCTGTGGCTTGATATTAACACTCTGTAGCGCTGTGGGTCTCCAATATGACCTTCAAGTCACATTCACTGACCTTTGCACTGGCACCAGTATATTTTGGAACTATCTGCCAAATGGAAAAAATCCAGTTATTAGCATGTGATTTCTTAAGTAGAGGCCTGCTTTTTTGGTTTAGTGGTTGTGTGAGGTCTGAATTAAAATGGTAGTTTTTAGGAATATTTTGACATTTTTTAAAGTTGGTGGAGGGTTAAAGCTGCACTAAATGATTTTATTTTTTTTTGGATTGTATTTGTTTACATGACTGAAAAAACTTTGAGCTAAAACCACAGTAATCCTAATATTAACTGCTAGCTTTCTGTCACTTTCTGTGGTGATGGTATATATTTCTGTAACCCTTCTCCTACTGACCACCAACACAAGAGAGAACTTTTTCAGCAATGTAAAGGGGTCAATTACACTGATCACCAATGTATCAGGGATATATTTTTTTTTTTCTATAATTTTTATTGGTTTTTCAAATATACATACAATGGAAATGGATATGTTGAAAATAACATAGGAAACGCATAGCAAGGTAAACAAAGACTAGGCATACAAAGTATAAGAAACATATAAATCGTTTGTAAGTGCAGTAATATATATACCGTGTATATATATATATATATATATATATATATATATATATATATATATATATATATATATACATACATATTTATATATATATATATAGTTGAAAGAACCACTTGGGGTGTGGAATTAACAAAGAGAGAGTGTACATACAAGAAAATAAACTTGTATATGGGTTTTCTCAGTAAGTTACGGGTTCCTACGCTCCTTATAACTGGGTTAACATGAGTGCCAATCAACCCAGGATTTCAAGTTTTTCCCATTGACTGAGTAGGAGGTTTTCCTTATAGCTAGGAGTTTTCCATATTGATAGTTAAAATTGACCGGTGACAGAACTTCAGTATCAGGGATATTTTCATTGACCACCACTGATCACCAAATTAATAAGGATTCTTTTTATACTGTCCACAAATGTAAAAGCATTTACAGTGACAACCAATGCAACGGAAGCCTTCACAATGACCACCATGTATTCTATGTCTATCTCTCACTTGTGTTCCAATACCAGGCTACAGTCCTGAACAAAAGATCAGAAACAATGATGCTTAGTTTTTGATCATATGTTCACTAGCCGCCATGCAGGTTAATTTGGAAGAGCATCAGTGTTCTTTTATGTGTATAGAAATAACTTGTGCGCTGCTATGTGAATAAATCTAATTAATGTGAAATATAGCTAAGAACAGTTGCTACCATTCTAAAGTGACCTCACACTCATAAAATGTATATATATAAAATAGTGGGATTATTCAAACATAAACCTTCAAATTAATAACAAAATAAATATGCAAATACTGAATATTCCACATGTGAATCCATAGACGTAAAATACGCCCATTTAAGTGCATTCATAAGTCCATGAATAACCAGAAAAAAATCCACAAGAAAAAACGAAATGATGAAGTAAAAAACAAAAAATAAAAATAAACAGTTCAAAGAAAGTGAGTAGGAAAAAACCTTCTCACTGAAATGAGAATCCAATATGTGTTCGAATACAATTAGTAGTCTCTACTACTACCTTTTAAGTGAAGTGGCCACTCACCTCAGGAAAAAGACCCACCTGGGCTGCTCACTTAAGGAAAAAGACCCACCCGGGTCTTATTCCAATTTTCATTGCATGGTGCAGGATGCTGGAGTTTAATATTAAAAGTGAACTGAGAGAAGATGCAGATGTAAGGGTACCTATGGACATGTAATGACAGCGTCCACTGGGCATAAACATTATTGGAGGAATCGTCCAGTCTGAATAGAGCGTGTATGATATTGGAGCTGGCGTTCCTGATTCCAGAGGATCTTCTTAAGTTTATAACAAGGCTTTATTAGCCCCGGGTAGGTCTTTCCCTGCCGTGAGCGGCCAATTTACTTAAAGGCTTAAAGGTAGTGATGGAGTGGTGGTGATGACTAAAAATTGTATTCAAGCACATATTGGATTCTCATTTCAGTGAGAGGGTTTTTTCCTGTTCACTTTCTTGGCACTGTTTATTTTTACTTTTTGTTTTTTACTTCATCATTTCGTTTTTTTCTTCTGGATTTTTTTCTGGTTATTTATGAACTTTTAAATGCACTTATTTTATTTCTATGGATTCACATGTGGAATATTCAGTATTTGCATATTTATTTTGTTATTAATTTGAAGGTTGATGTTTGAATAAACGCATCATTTTTTGGATAGATATATATATGTATTCTTATATGACACTTTACAGAAAGATAATAAAGTGACCCCTGACCTGACCTTTTACTTTCAGTAATATAACTTTTCAAACAAAACTCTAATTTTTCCCTTAAAGTTGTTGTATACCTTTTTTTAACTTTTACCTACAGGTAAGCCTATAATAAGGCTTACCTGTAGGTAAAAAAAAATATCTCCTAAACATGTGCGGTTTAGGAGATATTCCCCTCGCAATGACTGCAGCAGCACATGCGCTCAGGGGATTCTCGACTGACAGCCCGGCAAACTCCCGGGCTTGCCGGACAAAAGTCTCCCGCGCGCATGCCTGGGAGTGACGACATTGCGGCTCCAGCCACTCACAGCGCCGGTGCCGCGATACCCGGAAGACACGCCAAGGGGAAATGTCAGCTCCCTCGGCGTGGACAGGATGAGATGCCGGTGCCTCGTTCTAAGGTAAGTATCTCATAATGAGCTTGTATGCGGTGCATACTAGATCATTATGCCTTTTCCCTTGCAGGTGTAGAAAAAAAAAAAAAAAAAAACAGCGGGTATACAACCGCTTTAAGTTAAATTTAAATGAAAGTAAATGTTACTCTTTCTTGACAATACTGAAGTCTGTACAGTGACTTCAAATGCTGCTTAGGTGACCTTCATTTGCTGTATGTTTTAACAAGTGTAAGTTGATGCAATACAATATTGCATTTGATTATATTAATAACATTGCTTGTCACTGAACTAGGAATTCTCTTTCATATATTTGTTGAGAATAAATGGTGCAAATCTGAATCCTGTTCCCTATGGACTGCTCCAAGTCGAATGTCCGGAAAGTAAAATAATATTAAGCCACCTCTGACAATCAGCTGCTGTCTGTTTAATCTAAACTGACATTGGATGTTGTTTTAACCTTACACATATTCAGCAGTTGCAGCAAAAAGTTGTTAAAAGCCTACCGTCACAAGCTTTTGTTTTTGTAGTCTTATTTTGTAACTGTGAACATATACTGTGACTTCTTTCACATATGACACACGTGTGTTTCCTCCTCTATATTCATGTCCGACTTCCACATTGAAATATGGTAAGCTGCTGTTGGATTCACAGAGCTTTGTAAGTGTGTAAGTACAATTCCCCATGATTGTATGGTGCCATTCATCAAATGTAAAGTAATGAGGGTCACCATATCCACTGCAAGAGCCTCCTGCATGCAGAAAAAAAAAGAAAGAAAATAATTATATAATAGCTACAGGAACATCTGAGTTAGGTGATACAATAGTTTTGTTGCCAAAACACACATGAATTCCAAATATGCATTCATTCCCCTAATCTATGTAACATATTACTAACACTTATGCCGTGTACACGTGGTCGGACTTTTCGACCGGACTTGTCCGACGGACCAAATCCGGCAGACAATCCGATCGTCTGTGGGCTTCACCGGACCTTCAGCGGACTTTTCCAGTCGCAAATCTGACAGACTTTAGATGTGGAACATGATTCAAATCATTACGTCGTAACTCCGCCGTACCCAGAAATCTGCTCATCTGTATGCTAGTCCGACGGACAAAAACCCACGCTAGGGCAGCTATTGGCTACTGGCTATCAACTTCCTTATTTTAGTCAGGTGTACGTCATCACGCACGAATCCGTCAGACTTTGGTGTGATCATGTGTAGGCAAGTCCGGTCGTTAGAAAGTCTGTTGAAAGTCCGCCAAAAGTCAGTCAAAAGTCTGTCGGACGGGCTGTCGGACTTTTGTAGCTGAAAAGTCCGACCGTGTGTACGCGGCATTAGACCCCTTTCACTCTGGAGCATTTTGCAGGCGCTATAGCGTTAAAAATAGCGACTGCAAACCGCCCTAAAACAGCTGCTCCATTCCACTCCTTTACTGCTGACGCCGGTGGCGGCACAGTGTGAAAGGGGTCTGAACCTCACACTAAATCTCCCCAAATGCACACACCTTCCCTTAATTTCCCGATACCTTACTACTACTTCCTTCTGGCTACATGAAGAAAGGAGAAGAAGCCCTGTGTAAGCTCCAAGCCAAAGGGGAAAAAATATGTGTTTTGCTTGTGCATCAGCCATAAAAGGGAACATATTATTTTGTCCTGCGTGTGAAAAGCACAAGTTTAAATTTAAAGCAGCATTAAACCCAAAAACAAAAATGTATTCAGTTGCAGCTTACCAATCCTTAGGCTGATTTCGTTTTCTTTTTTAGGCTTTTTTTCCTTTATTTTCACCTGGTGATCCTACCAGTAAGTCTGTTTTTTTCAACAGAACAAGCTGTTCTTCGGATGTAGCAATTACATGGTTGAGACAAACCATTTAAAGAAGTCCAGCCAAAGCTTGTTTGGCTGGGCTTCCCATATTGATCACAGGAGTGCAATTCGTTTTGCACTTCTGTGACCCATTTTCAGCAAAGAGCGGGCTGAAGTCTGGCACATCGCCATCACGACAATATAGTCTGGATCCGCCAGGTGCCTGGACTGACACCCGTCTCAGCCTCTCAGCGAGCCGCTGAAAGGCTGAGACAGCCGCTCCCCACCCCTCCACAGCTCAGCACTCCAGTGAGTGGGGGGGGGGCAAAGTGGAGAGATGCTGATTGACAGGCAGCAGCTCTCTGATCGGGGAGCTGTAAGAACCGAGCCATAAACAATGTTAGTTCGCATCGTTCTCAATGTAGAGGTCCCAGGGGACCGATGCTGCATTCACCTAGGTAAGTGTTATTAACCCAAACCCATACTTCTCTTTCAACACTGGCAGGAGTGCTTACAATGATCAACTTTTATTTATTTATGTAAAACTTTTATACCAAAAGGAAAAAAACAGTTTGCTGTAACTGTTTATAAAGTGTTAGCTGGAGTTCAACTACAATTTGTTAGTGTATCTAAATCTGCTAGTCCAATTAACACTCTCCAGATTAACAATGATGCTGGCCAAAGGTGCCCCTGTGCTCCTTCATTTAGAGTGGGGACACTGTAATACAGGTGGTGTGATACTGGATAGATCACCAGGAGAAAACAGAGGGGTGAAGCCTAAAAAAAGAAAACTAAAGCAGCCACCACAAAAAATGATTGCTAAGCTGCAATATATTACATTTTGGATTGAATACCACTTTAACCATGTTCTTCCTTTAAACTCCTAATATTAACTCCTAATATTGCACCCTAACACTTATGCCGTGTACACGCGGTCAGATTTTCCGACAGGAAATGTTGGATGTGAGCTTATTGGCTGAAAATCCAACAGTGTGTATGCTCCATCGGACAATTATTGTCGGACTTTCCACCAACAAATGTTGGCTAGCAGGTTCTCAAATTTAAAAAAAAAAACTTTGTTGTCGGACTTTCCAATCGTGTGTACACAAGTACATCGCACAAAAGTTTGCGCATGCTTGGAATCAAGTATGAGCCGGAAGCGTTCGGTCTTGTAAAACTAGCGATAGTAATGGATATATCACATGACTATTGAACTTCCTTTTTATTGGCTCGTCATACATCTTGTACGTCACCACTTTCCCACATTCGTAATTGTTGGCCAACATTTGTGTGACCGGGTGAATGCAAGACAAGTTGGCCCAACAACCCCCACAAAAATCCACGGTTTTGTTGTAGGAAAGTCTGATCGTGTATACGGGCATTAAAATTAACCCTCAACCTAATAAAAAGTAGCCCTCAATCCAATATTAGGCAATTGTCCAACATTACGACATTAGTCATACAAATTTATCCTATCATTTCCCCTAATTTAAAACCTTCATCTTAGAATTAATCCTCTTACTTTTGACAATACAAATAATAACCATTCATTTCCTAAGTTTGGGATGAGATTTGAGTTCACCCTTACAATGGGTTTGAAGCAAACCCAGTGTGGTTACCCAGTGAGTTGTTGCAGAAAGTCAGCAGACTTAAAGAACATATAAACCCAACATTTCACATTTTTGATATGTTTCTGCTGTACCATGTACTTGTATGAAAAAATATCCTTTTCTCTTTGTATTGCTTCCTTTGTGTGAAATCCCTGATATTTCTGCCATTTCCTCTGCTTGCCTATTAAAAACTGTCCACACTAGACAGGAGAGCACAGCTTGATCAGTTTTCTGGCTGTGCTGAGAATTCAGCTTGCTCTCCCCAATGATTAGACAAGTCCCCCCCTCCCCCGCACAGTCATTCACTGGGAAGGCCAGTGTAGTGCAGTCTTTCCTCCCCTAGCTCTCTGAGTTCTTTATGCAGCTGAGAACAGAGGGTATGTGATCACTTAAATGGGAAAAAAGGTATTTATATATATATATATATATATATACATTTTTTTTTGTATACACAAATGCTTTGTCTTTCATTTCTATTTTAAATTGAATGGGTTCTTTTACCGGTTGAAGCTTCACATATACTTGAATTGTTTGTAACCATATTACACTCAGGGTTGCCAACCGCCAGTAAATTTACTGACAGTTTGTAAAAATCTGTATCCATCTGAATCCATCCAGTGATCAGCATCCCAGCTTCTTTCCGAAGACTTCCGTGTTCCTGATCCTGCCAGCAGGTACCTGCACCCTTCCGCCGCCCTAGCAACCCTGTCTCAACCTCCAGGGGTGCTAGGACCGGGACCGTGCAAGAGGCAACCCTCGTCATTTCAGACTCGTCTGTAAGGTACGCGACATCCCCGAAGGAGCGGCTGATTAATTATTATATCCGTAATTCACATTTGCCACCTGACCCATCGCAGCCCATAAAATCCAAAACAGTCCATATTGTATTTTTCTCTTCCTTTATTAAGTAACATGAACTGGGATAGGAGAAGGGTTTCTTTTGAGATGCTCTTTGTTGCTTTGTAATTTTTTCTTTGCCTCTCATGCAAAGACCTAGCATCACTGCAGAAAATAGGAAATCACTCTATGTGATTTCTTCATTGGGGCAGATGGAAGTAGATTTGATAGAGAATAATTAATAAAGAGTCACTCTGAATAACTTCTTCATCTGCAGAATTTTTCAAGAACAGTCTGTATCTCTATATGTGTACTTGCAGCTTTACCGTTACCTCCATGTGCCACTCATAAACGATCGATCGCCCAGTTTCCTTCCGCTTAGTTGCTACTTCTTCTGCAATGATTCTTTGTTCCCTTTCCCCTTTCCCTTTAGGCTTTTCTGGCAGTGACTACATGCTGTACGGTGTCATCTACTCCTCTACGGATGCCGGTTCCCCAACCTCCTCGCAGGGGGGACTCTGTTGGCCCCCCGGAAGGGGAACCTCTCCCCTCCAGGAACCAGGCTGGGTTTCTCTCCAAACTCGAACTCCTGACTCACCATGTGACCCGGCTTTTTATATGAGAGTCCCGCCTCCTGACAAGCAAATTAATGATTGGCCAGAACTCGCATACAAACTACCTGTCACTCAAATCCCAAATAAACAAACAGGCCTGCTATAATGGTACAAGCCTGCCTAAATTTACCTGAAACTCTAGCAAAAAGGTCACATACTCAAAAGTAAGTGCCCGCTACAAAAGTTTTACAATAAAGGGGGCTCACTGATTGCTATTATCCTGGAGGTTAATTATTGTACAGTGTTGGAGGTTAATTGTGTAGTTCTGGTAATTATTAATGCATATTCCTGGGGGTTTATTGCTGTGCTACATTATTGTGCCATGCTGGGATTTAATTGTTCTGCCATGCTAAGGGGCTAATTATTGTGCAATATTGGAGGTTTATTGTGTCATGCTTGTGGTTCAATATTGTGCCATGCTTGTGGTTCATTTTTGTGCTATGCTGTGGGTTTATTTTTGTTCTGTGCCGGGGGTTAGTTATTATGTTTTGCTGGTTGTTGGCTGGCCCTGACATGTACTGGAGATTATCTGGCCCTTATACATACTGGGGAGCTATTGCTGACTTTGACACTTGCTGGGAGTTATCATTGTTATTCCCATTTGTGCTTGTTTTACTCCAACAATCAATTCTGTGTGTTCAAAGGCACTATTTTGTCTATATAAAGGGGAAGGGCTGTGAAGAAACACCCAATTTTCAGTCATGCCTACCTTTGGCCACACCCACTTCTGGCCACACCCACGAGACCGTGATTCACTGCGTGCTCTGCATTAGCTCCACCACTTTTTCTTACAGCACCCACACAGTATCCCCAAAAAAATTGTCTGGAGCCGCCCCTGTCCACAACGGCTGTTTGATGAGTTTTTTTTTCTATTTCCTCTTTTTTTGATTGCAATACTTGAAAGAAAACCATTAGTTGCAAGAACAGGCTTCACCCGGGGTTTTCATTTATTTTGGGGGTAAATTCATAATTTTTTTGTTGTTGGGGGGGGGGGGGTCTTCTAAACTACTTTTTTTGCAGCAAGGCTTCACAAAAAAAAATGTACATTAGTTTAAGGGGTGGTATTTTGAGATTTTCATTTTTTTGTGGTTATTTTAGATTTTCATTTGATTTGGATAGAGTCTTTTTCAAAGTTTGGGATACCTAAAGTGCAGTATTCAGTTGTTACTGTTGTTACTGACTTATTCAGGATTGACAACCATCCGTAAATTTATGGTCAGGTTGTAAATTTAGGCCTATATACAGCCTGTCTGTAAATGTCCATTATGGGCAGTGGCTGCCTGTAAAAAATGTGAATTTTGGCCAAAGCCAGCCGAAGGACATTTGTCTGTTTTTGGCGTGCATGCTTGTTGGGGCATCAAAACGGGTCCACGCATGCACAGTGGGCATTTCACATGATATCATGATGTACGGCATGCATAAAACTGCACGCCATTCTCTGCCTGCCACCATTTGCATCGCAGGAAAGAGGTACCCGCCCTCTCTGCTCGCTTTCTGCTCAGTCATGAACCTTACCTGCCCTGCTTGCTCAGTGACCACCAGTCTGCTCTGGTGCTTGCCCTCTGCCCTGCCCTGGTCTCCTCAGTCCTGCCTGCCAGTGCCGCCACCCACAGCCACACCAGTGACCAGACCACCTGTGAGCAGTGCCCACCCTCAGTGCAATGCCCACACAAGTCAGTATGTATTTATGCAATTTGCAAATTGTGATATATTGTGTGCAAGCGCAATCTATAAGTGCTGTGTAAAATGGTGAATATGTAAAATTGCAAATGGCCATAGACATGGAGTCTATGCTGGTCTGAACATGAATTGAGCAGCTTGGGCAAATGAAGATGGAATGGATTGGTTGGTGACGTAATTGTCGAATGGCAATTTAATTATTTGGCATGCATGCAAAAATTGAGCAGCATTACGGCAGTGGGGTATTAAGGAATAAATGCATGCAATGCTCAAAATGTAATGAATGTTGTAGCGCAGTCTGGCCTCGCCTGGCCCTGAAGATAAATAATACATGATCCTGGCAGTCACTGGAGCAGTTTACTAATACAGGAGGGTTGGGATTAGCTACTTGTTTTTGGTACCATGCTATTCTCATTGTGATCACTTTTTAACTCTGGTTGCTGTCATTTGGACTTTTATTTTGTTTGGTTTGAAATAAACCTGTCTATGTGGATTCAAGCACTATGTGGGATCTTCTCCTCCTTTTGCATGTCCCTACGCTGGCTTAGTGAAAGGTATATTCTCCTACCATATATCCGCCGGGGAGGTGTCCACACCTGGACTCGGAACATCTGACTTCTCCAGGGTGTCTATGATTGCCATAAAGGAACCAGTGAAACCTGCCGCACACGCTTTTCCATCAAGCATCCATTCGGATCGGTCGATCCATAAGCCCAAATGACACCTAGCCATATGGCAAATGTGTCCACCTGTTCCGGTAAGTGTATTTGCTCCTTTTATTTCCATCTGTGGATACCGAGTACTGGAACACCACCCTTGTGACCTACATGACATCCGTGACAATCCTCTCTTCAATTTTAAACACATATTGTTTACACTGTTGGACACTTATATGATCATAATGTTCATTCAGTTGGACATCCATATGGTCATGGACTGAATACCTTTTTTATGAGAATATTTTTTCTCCACATATGGTTATTACACTATCACGTTGCACGTCTGATAGCCACACATTTGTGTATCACATAATCTTGATATTTATGTTTAGCGCTGTATTTTTTATTTTTATAGTTTTCACATTGTCACTACATTGTTGATGCTGGCTGCTATATGTATCATCCTACATCCTTTTTATAGTAGCGCAACATTATCGTAATTTTTTTTACTAATACAGGAGCACCACCAGGGGCAGTAATGAATGAATCCAGTGATCAATGGATGGATTGACCAGTGAGTATACTACTGAGCAATTATTATGAATGCATTAGATGCATTGGAGCAGCAGTACTACTGGGGCAATAATGAATGAATGCAATGGTTGGATGGAGCAGTCTACTCTCTCTGGGGCAATTATGAATACATGCAATTAATGGAGCAGTCTACTGGGGGCAATAATGAATACAATGGAATGGAGCAGGCTATGGGAACAAGAAAAGACTTCAGTGGAGGAGCACCATTCTGAACATGCCTGTAAAGCTATACCTAAAACTGTTGATTTTGCAGATATATACATAACCACTTTGCACATGGTTGCAAACTTGTACAGTTGTATTATGAATTTCAGGAATTTGTTGATGCAAATTGTCTAAAAGTTTTACATCTTTGTTCTATTAGTGGCTTTCTCCACTTGTGTGTGTCAACCACATTCTCTATCAATATGATGCCCTGTTAAGTTATTTTCAGTCAAGTGATGATGCAGACTGCTTGGTAACTGTGGAAAGCATATGTTTCTTGCTACAGGATCCTATCACTAAGTGCTCATTTCTGTTTTTTTCAAGCAGTTCTGACAAATTTCATCCAATTCAATTAAATTTTCAAGAGCAATTCTTCTTTTACCTGACTTGTACTTCAAGTACTGCCAACTCCTTAAAAGTCTTATGAGTTACTTTATCAGGCCAAGCATGTTGGTTTCCCTTGAAAATGATGTACTGATTGCATTTGACTACACTAATAATGCAAATTTCAAATAAACAGATAGTGTTTTTATCGGCTACCAAACCAGGGAACATCTGTCTACAGTAGATGATGTGCCAGCTGTTCAACTTGTTTATGGTCCAAGCAACAACATTTTACACAAGAGCAGTAACTGCCATTGAAAAGGATGCCCATTGGAAACAGGATCACTCAACTGCTGGCTTTACTAAAACCTTCAAACAAGTCTACTGCTAATTTGGGGGACATTATTGAACTAGCAAAGCATTATATCTTAAATTAAACGAGGCAACAGGGGGGAGAGTCAAGAGATAGAGATAGTCAGCGTGGAACAAATTCCAGAGGGTAGTATTGGGGCATTAGTAGTAGGTTGACTAAAGCACCTAAACCCGAGGTAAGTATAGTATCAAGTCCTATTTGCAACCTCAGAACACCCAATAAGGAGATAGTATGTGACTGGTCTAAACTACGTGGCATGTTCACCAATGCCAGGAGTCTGGCGGACAAGATGGGAGATTTTTTGGTTGAATAATGATTTGATTTGTTATATTTTCTATATTTTTGAGTGCATAGAATGCACTTTTTGGTTAAGTTCTATTGGCAGATAGCATGTCTAATTTTATTTGTTTTCTTTTTTAAATGCACAATAAAAAAAATTGTGGAGAATAATACTTGGCTATGTGTTTTACTTCAAATGACAGTTTGGGAGTAGGCAGTTACATTAAAAAAAATACAATGCAAAAATGACAGGGGGCACCAACATAGTTGTATCTTTGATCTTAGAAACTAAGGGATAATGGTGTTGTGGTAACTTGCCCCCCCCAAAAAAAATTTAATATTATTCTTGATATCACTAGAAAAAAAAAGCCTTTGAAAATGTGTTTGCAATAACTCCATCAGTATGACCAGCAAAGCAGCTTCATTATTATTCCATTAATGAAGAAGAGAATGTGCACTGCATTTCGAGATTTCATAATTTGCCACGTCATGAATCTTAATTCTCCATTACGAGCGCTAGTTTACAAGACCGACCGCTTCCAGCTCATCCTTGCTTCCGAGCATGCGTGTTTGTACTTTGGACTTTTGTCCGACGGACTTGTGTACACACGCTCATAAAATCCGACAATTGTCCGATGGAGCCTACAAACGGTCGGATTTTCCGCCAACAGCCTGTCATCACACATTTCCCGTCGGAAAATCCGATCGTGTGCACGAGGCTTAAGGGTGCAATCAGGGCGGCTAAGATAGAACACGAAAGGCACATAGTGGAGGAGAGTAAAACAATTCCAAGAAATTCTTTAAGTATATAAATAGTAAGAAAGGGAGGTCAAATCATATTGGTCCCATAAAGAATAATGAAGGGAATCTGGTTACTAAGGATGGAGAGATGGCGAAGGTATTGAATATATTCTTCTACTTAGTCTTCATGAGGGAAACGGGGGGCTTTAGTAACCAAAACTGCAATGTTTATCCTCATGACACGTCACAGGAAGCACCCTCATGGCTAACAGAGGATAGAATTAGAAATAGACTTGAAAAACTCAACATTAATAAGTCACCGGGACCAGATGGCTTGCACTCGAGGGTCCTTCAGGAACTCAGTCAAGTAATTGCCAGACCATTGTTCCTAATTTTTACGAATAGTTTACTGACTGGAATGGTACCAGAAGATTGGAGAAAAGCCAATGTAACACCAATATTTAAAAAAGGGCCAAGATACATTCCTGGGAATTACAGACCATTTAGCCCAACATCAATAGTATGCAAGCTCTTGGAGGGGATGATAAGGGACTATATACAAGATTTTAGTAATGACAAGTAGGGATGAGCTCGATGTTCAAGTCAAACGTAAATTTATAATATAGTGTAGGCGGTGTACAGAGTATCTAATACAGTGTGTACAGTTTCTAATACACTTCAGGTGGTGTACACAGTATATGATACAGTGATGCTGTTGTACAGTTTCTAATACAGTGCAGGCAGTGTACACAGTATAAAATACAGTGTGTACAGTTTCTAATACACTTCAGGTGGTGTACAAAGTATATAATACAGTGCAGCGGTTGTAAAGTTTCGAATACAGTGCAGGCGTTGTACACAGTATATAATATAGTGTGTACAGTTTCTAATATACTTCAGGCGGTGTGTGTATATATATATATATATATATATATATATATATATACTCATAATATGTATATTCCAATATATATATATATATATATATATATATATATATATATACACACACACATACAGTGGGGACAGAAAGTATTCAGACCCCCTAAATTTTTCACTCTTTGTTATATTGCAGCCATTTGCTAAAATCATTTATGTTCATTTTTTTTCCTCGTTAATGTACACAAAGCACCCCATATTGACAGGAAAACACAGAATTGTTGACATTTTTGCAGATTTATTAAAAAAGAAAAACTGAAATATCACATGGTCCTAAGTATTCAGACCCTTTGCTCAGTATTTAGTAGAAGCACCCTTTTGATCTAATACAGCCATGAGTCTTTTTGGGAAAGATGCAACAAGTTTTTCACACCTGGATTTGGGGATCCTCTGCCATTCCTCCATGCAGATCCTCTTCAGTTCTGTCAGGTTGGATCGCAAACGTTGGTGGACAGTCATTTTTTGGTCTCTCCAGAGATGCTCAATTGGCTTTAAGTCAGCGCTCTGGCTGGGCCATTCAAGAACAGTCACAGAGTTGTTGTGAAGCCACTCCTTTGTTATTTTAGCTGTGTGCTTAGGGTCATTGTCATTGTCTTGTTGAAAGGTAAACTTTAGGCCCAGTCTGGGGTCCTGAGCACTCTAGAGAAGGTTTTCGTCCAGGATATCCCTGTACTTGGCCGCATTCATCTTTCCCTTGATTACAACCAGTCATCCTGTCCCTGCAGCTGAAAAACACCCCCGCAGCATGATGCTGCTGCCACCACCATGGACTGTATTGGACAGGTGATGAGCAGTGCCTGGTTTTCTCCACACATACCGCTTAGAATTAAGGCCAAAAAGTTCTATCTTGGTCTCATCAGACCAGAGAATCTTATTTCTCACCATCTTGGAGTCCTTCAGGTGTTTTTTTAGCAAACTCCATGTGGGCTTTCATGTGTCTTGCACTGAGGAGAGGCTTTTGTCGGGCCACTCTGCCATAAAGCCCCGACTGGTGGAGGGCTGCAGTGATGGTTGACTTTCTACAACTTTCTCCCATCTCCCGCCCGCATCTCTGGAGCTCAGCCACAGTGATCTTTGGGTCCTTCTTTACTTCTCTCACCAAGGCTCTTCTCCCCCGATAGCTCAGTTTGGGTGGACGGGCAGCTCTAGGAAGGGTTCTGGTTTTCCCAAACATCTTCCATTTAAGGATTATGGAGGCAACTGTGCTCTTAGGAACCTTAAGTGCAGCATAATATTTTTTGTAACCTTGGCCAGATCTCTGCCTTGCCAAAATTCTGTCTCTGAGCTCTTCAGTCAGTTCCTTTGACCTCATGATTCTCATTTGCTCTGACATGCACTGTGAGCTGTAAGGTATTATATAGACAGGTGTGTGGCTTTCCTAATTAAGTCCAATCAGTATAATCAAACACAGCTGGACTCAAATGAAGGTGTAGAGCCATCTCAAGGATGATCAGAAGAAATGGACAGCACCTGAGTTAAATATATGAGTGTCACAGCAAAGGGTCTGAATACTTAGGACCATATGATATTTCAGTTTTTCTTTTTTAATAAATCTGCAAAAATGTCAACAATTCTGTGTTTTTCTGTCAATATGGGGTGCTGTGTGTACATTAATGAGGAAAACAATGAACTTAAATGATTTTAGCAAATGGCTGCAATATAACAAAGAGTGAAAAATTTAAGGTCTGAATACTTTCTGTTCCCACTGTAGGTATATATATATATATATATATATATATATATATATATATATATATACACTCTGCATTCAGTGTAGCCTATACATACAGTGCATTCGTTGGTGTACTGTTTCTAATACGCTTAGTGTGGTGTATAATACAGTGTGGTGCGGTGTTAGAAAAAAAACAAAGAAAATGTTATTGAGCCACAACATGCACAAGAGTTGGTGGAGTGGATAACCCTCATCCTCATCCTCTGTTACCCAGGCTCAGAGTAGTTTGGCTTACAATGCAGCTGCCAAAGTGGCCTATTCCACTGGCTCCATGTCCACAGTCACTCTTTTTGTAGCCCCACCATCATGCATGGAGGAGTCCCCAGAATTATTCGACCACAGTGTTGGTTACATGTTCCTGGAGGATGGGCAGCAATTTGAAGGCTCGGATGTTGGTTCCCAGGTTGAGGAAGGGAGTAACGTGAGCCTAGAGAGAGAGGGTGCCACAGAAGGAAACTGGCAGTCATGTTCCCCCAGCTGCAGCATACTGTCAAGTTTTCTCCAGTAACGAGGAGGGAGGGGATGATGAGGTCACTAACTGTATGTGGGTGCCTGAGAGAAGAGAGGAGGAAAGTGAGGTGGAGGAGGAGGAGGCACAACTCCAACGAGGCAGGATGTCCTCCAGGGGGCAGCTTAAGGGCAGTCACCCTATTGCATCACACCGCAGAGCTCTGCAGGTGCAGGCGCTGCTGACTTTTAAAAGTTCCTTGGTGTGGGCCTTTTTCGTCACGTGTGCAGCAGAACGCACTGTTGCTGTTTGCAACCTATGTTTGAAGCGGATCAAGCGCGGCCAGAACAGCAGCCGCTTTGGCACGATATGCTTGACCAGACATATGATGACCTGCCATGCATTCTGTTGGCAACAGCACTTGAAAAACCCACATCATAGAAAAAGGCGGAGTTCTCCAAGCTCCTCATCTGGGATCTCCAGCCCTACTATAACTCCTGTCCTCTCAAAAACATGCACTGAGAGGAATGAAGGTATAGCAATAGGTGTTACAAATACTTGTAACCAATATGCTAGCAGTGCACCACCAATTTGTTTCAGCAGGCAAATTTCCCTACCCCAGTTGCTGAACCGTAAAAAGAAATTTGGTCCCAGCCATCCACATGCTCAGCGTCTAAATGCTAGCTTGGCTAGCTTGGCCAAATTGCTAGCACTTGCAACTGCTGCCTTTTCAGCTGGTAGACTCTGCCCCCTTTTCGTAAAATTGTGGAATGTGCTGTACCACAGTGGCAGGTTCCGAAACAGCATTTCTTTTCACAGAAGACCATTCTGGCTCTCTACCAGCATGTGGAAGGCATGTTTTGGCCTCGTTAGACACGGTGGTCAGCAGTAAGGTTCATATTACCGCTGACTCATGGTCCAGCAGGCATGGACAGGGATGTTACCTTTCCTTCACAGCACCCCGGGTAACTCTGCTGGCAGCTGGGAAGGATGCAGGACAGGGTTCAGTGTTGGAGCTTGTTCCTCCACCACGCCTCCAAAAAGGTGGTGGTGATTCTGCCACAACATCTGTATGCTCCCCTCCCTCTTTTTCTTCTTCCTCTATGGCCTCTTCTGCAGAATTGTCCTCTGAACCAGCAGTGCTCTCTTAGCGCTCAAGGGGCTACGCAAGCAGTCAGGCTAAAAGATACCACATGGTGCTTGAGCTGGTCTGCCTAGGGGACAGGAGCCACACTGGGGCAGAGATTCTGTCAGCTCTGCAGGGGCAGGCTTCAGCCAGGAATGGTTGTATGCGACAATGGCACCAACCTTCTCTCTGTCCTCCGACAGGGGCACTTGACCCATGTTCCATGTTTGGCACGCGTCCTAAATTCGGTGGAGCAGTGTTTCTTGACCAGGTACCCAGGCTTACAAGATCTCCTGAGGCAGGCCAGAAAAGTCTGTGGTCATTTCTGCCAGTCATACAATGCCAGTGCTCGACTAGCTGACATTCAATGGGGATGCAACCTGCCCACTAACCGCCTCATTTGCGACATGCCCACCAGGTGGAACTCAACTTTGGCAATGCTGCAGCGGCTGAAAACACAGCAGAGGGCCACCAATGAGTACCTGTGCGAGTATGGCACCAGGACAGGGTCAGGGGAGCTTGGCTTTTTTTTGCCACGCCAGTGGCTACTGATCAAGGATGCATGCACTGTCCTGTCACCATTTGAGGAGGACACAAGGATGGTGAGCAACGACAATGCATGCATCAGTGACACTGTCCTTCTAGTCTTCCTGCTGGAGCACACGCTTTATGGAATCATGGGCACTTGAGGCAGAACAACGGGAGGAAGAGAAGGGCTTCATTTCCTCTCAAGGCCCCTGTTATCCAGATAGCATTCCTGTGGGCTGCCAAACACACATGAAGAAGAGGAGGAAGAGGAGGATTGTGTAAGCATTAGTGTAGAGGATAACATGCAGCAGTCTTCAAGGAATGGTTTTCATTCCCCAGAAACCCAAGGAGTTGTACATGGCTGGGAGGAAGTTGTTACGGATCATGTGATCCTTAGTGACCCCGAGGACTCAGAATTGAATGCCTCTGCAAACTTACACTGCATGGCCTCCCTGATTGTGCAAAGCCTGTGAAAGGACCCTAGGATTCGTGGAATCAACTCGAGGGATCCTTACTGGCTGGCAACCCTTCTTGATCAATGTTACAGGGATAAAGTTGCAGAACTCATCCTGCCTTCACAGAGGGAGCAGAGGATGAAACATCTTCAGGAGGCCTTGAAGAAAAGTTTGTGTAACGATTTTCCGGCCCCTGGGAGGTTACCATTTCCTGGTTCTGGACAACGTTTTTTCTGAGGCTTCGTTCAGTCAGAGGCAGAGCGGTGGAGAAGGTGGCCGGCTGATCGATGCTTTTAAACAATTTTTCAGTCCTCAGCGCCAAGGTCTGATTCTGGTTCCAGCAACCATCGCCAGAGTCTGCATTATATAATGCATGAATATCTAGGGGCAAGAGCAGACTTGGAGACCTTTCCAACAGAGCATCCACTGGGATAGTGGGTCTTGAGGATGGAACACTGGCCAGCACTTGCTCAATATGCAATCCAGATACTAGCCTGTCCTGCATCCAGCATTCTTTCTGAACGCACATTCAGTGCTGCTGGAGGGTTTGTATTGGATCAAAGAGTGCGCCTGTCAAAAGACTCCGTTGATAGGCTCACATATATAAAAATTAATCCATCCTGGATCAGCAGCTATCAAGCACCTGATGCTGATGTAACTGATTGAATTTGCTATGAATCTGGGATCCCTTGAAGACTGCTTATGCTGCCTATCATATTACCCCTGAATTTTGATGATGCTAGCTTCCAACAATATTTTGGTTTAGGGCACCACCACCACCCAAGGCCCAACTTTTCTGCCCCTGTTTAACAGGGGCATGTAATTACAATTTTTGAAATAATATTTAACAGCAGGGCCCATTCCTGCGCCCAACAAGAAAAACTGGGAGGGGTTACAGTGTTGTGGCACCACCACCACCCAAGGCCCAATTTTTCTGCCCCTGTTTAACAGGGGCATGTAATTACAATTTTTGAGAATAGTTAACAGCAGAGCCCGTTCCTGTGCCCAACAATGCCATGTACACACGATCGGATTTGCCAACAACAAAATCAATGTTTTTTTTCCGACGGACGTTGGCTCAAACTTGTCTTGCATACACACGGTCACACAAATGTTATCGGAAATTCCGAACCTCAAGAACGCGGTGACGTACAACACATACGACGAGCTGAGAAAAATTAAGTTCAATAGCCAGTGCAGCTCTTTTGCTTGATTCCGAGCATGCGTGGAATTTTGTGCGTCGGAATTGTGTACACACAATCGGAATTTCCAACAATGGATTTTGTTGTCAGAAAATTTGAGATCCAGATTTCAAATTTTGTTTGTGGAAATTTCGACGAAAAATGTCCGATGGAGCCTACACACGGTCGGTATTTCTGACAACAAACTTCCATCGAACATTTGTGGTTGGAAAATCCGATCATGTGTACGCGGCATAACTGTGAGGGGTTACAGTGTTGTGGCACCACCATCCAAGGCCCAATTTTTCTGCCTCTGTTTAACAGGGGCATGTAATTACAATTTTTGATATAATATTTAACAGCAGGGTCCATTCCTGTGCCCAACCAGAGTAACTGGGAGGGGTTACAGTGTTGTGGCACCACCACCACCCAAGGCCCAATTTTTCTGCCCCTGTTTAACAGGGGCATGTAATTACAATTTTTGAGAATAGTTAACAGCAGAGCCCGTTCCTGTGCCCAACAATGCCATGTACACACGATCGGATTTGCCAACAACAAAATCAATGTTTTTTTTCCGACGGACGTTGGCTCAAACTTGTCTTGCATACACACGGTCACACAAATGTTATCGGAAATTCCGAACCTCAAGAACGCGGTGACGTACAACACATACGACGAGCTGAGAAAAATTAAGTTCAATAGCCAGTGCAGCTCTTTTGCTTGATTCCGAGCATGCGTGGAATTTTGTGCGTCGGAATTGTGTACACACAATCGGAATTTCCAACAATGGATTTTGTTGTCAGAAAATTTGAGATCCAGATTTCAAATTTTGTTTGTGGAAATTTCGACGAAAAATGTCCGATGGAGCCTACACACGGTCGGTATTTCTGACAACAAACTTCCATCGAACATTTGTGGTTGGAAAATCCGATCATGTGTACGCGGCATAACTGTGAGGGGTTACAGTGTTGTGGCACCACCATCCAAGGCCCAATTTTTCTGCCTCTGTTTAACAGGGGCATGTAATTACAATTTTTGATATAATATTTAACAGCAGGGTCCATTCCTGTGCCCAACCAGAGTAACTGTGAGGGTTTACAATGTTGTGGCACCACCACTACCCAAGGCCAAATTTTTCTGCCCCTGTTTAACAGGGGCATGTAATTAAAATGTTTGATAAAATATTTAACAGCTGGGCCTGTTCCTGCGCCCAACAAGAGTAACTGTGAGGGATTACAGTGTTCTGGCACCACCACCACCACCCAAGGCCCAATTTTTCTGCCCCTGTTTCACAGGGGCATGTAATTACAATTTTTGAAATAATAATTACCAGCATAGCCTGTTCCTGCACCAAGCAAGAGTAACTGTGAGGGGTTACAGTGTTCTGGCACCACCAACACCTAAGGCCCAATTTTTCTGAAGAGTATATAGTGCAATCCGTATAGTATATAGTATCTCACAAAAGTGGGTACACCCCTCACATGTTTGTAAATATTTTATTCTATCTTTTCATGTGACAACACTGAAGAAATGGCACTTTGCTACAATGTAAAGTAGTGAGTGTACAGCTAGTATAACAGTGTAAATTTGCTGTTCCCTCAAAATAACTCAACACACAGCCATTGAAGTCTAAACCTCTGGCAACAAAAGTGAGTACAACCCTAAGTGAAAATAGGCTATAAGAAGATTACCAAGACCCTGAAACCGAGCTGCAGCACGGTGGCCAAGACCATACAGCGGTATAACAGGACAGGTTCCACTCAGAACAGGCCTCGCCATGGTCCACCAAAGAAGTTGAGTGCACATGCTCAGCGTCATATCCAGAGGTTGTCTTTGGGAAATAGATGTATGAGTGCTCCCAGCATTACTGCAGAGGTTGAAGGGGTGGGGGGGGTCAGTCTCTCAGTCTGTCAGTGCTCAGACCATACGCCACACACTGCATCAAATTGGTCTACATGGCTATCGTCCCAGAAGAAAGCCTCTTCTATAGATGATGCACAAGAAAGCCCACAAACAGTTTGCTGAAGACAAGCAGACTAAGGACATGGATTACTGGAACCATGTCCTGTGGTCTGATGTGACCAAGATAAACGTATTTGGTTCAGATGGTGTCAAGCGTGTGTGGCAGCAACCAGGTGAGGAGTACAAAGACAAGTGTGTCTTGCCTACAGTCAAACATGCTGGTTGGAGTGTCATGGTCTGGGGATGCATGAGGGCTGCTGACACTGGGGAGCTACAGTTCATTGAGGGAACCATAAATGCCAACATGTACTGTGACATACTGAAGCAGAGCATGATCCCCTCCCTTCGGAGACTGGGCCGCAGGGCAGTATTCCAACATAATGACCCCAAACACACCTTCAAGAACACCACTGCCTTGCTAAAGAAGCTGAAGGTAAAGGTGATGGACTGGCCAAGCATGTCTCCAGACCTAAACCCTATTGAGCATGTGGAATGTGGAAACCTTGCAAAAAGATCTGAACAGATTAATGGGGTGGGCAACTACATGGAAAATTAGGTTTAATGTAGAAAAATTTAAAATAATGCATTTGGGTGGCAAAAATTGAATGAATTCTATACACTGGGGGGAGAACGTCTGGGGGAATCTAAGTTGGAAAAGGACCTGGGGGTCCTAGTAGGTGATAGGCTAAGCAATGTCATGCAATGCCAAGCTGCTGCTAACAAAGCAAACAGAATATCAACATGCATTAAAAATGGGATTAACTCCAGAGATAAAATGATAATTCTCCCGCTCTACAAGACTCTGGTTCAGCTGCACCTAGAGTATGCTGTCAGTTCTGGGCACCAGTCCTCAGGAAGGATGTACTGGAAATGGAGTGAGTACAAAGAAGGGCAACAAAGCTAATAAAGGGTCTGGAGGATATTAGTTATGAGGAAAGGTTGAAAACACTGAGCTTATTCTCTCTGGAGAAGAGGCGGTTGAGAGGGGATATGATTTCAATTTACAAATACCGTACTGGTGACCCCACAATAGGGACACAACTTTTTTGTGGAAGAGAGTTTAACAAGACACGTGGCCACTCATTAAAATTAGAAGAAAAGAGATTTAACCTTAAACTGTGTAGAGGGTTCTTTACTGTAATGCCCCGTACACACGGTCGGATTTTCCGACGGAAAATGTGTGATAGGACCTTGTTGTCGGAAATTCCAAACGTGTGTAGGCTCCATCACACATTTTCCATCGGATTTTCCGACACACAAAGTTTGAGAGCAGGATATAAAATTTTCCGACAACAAAATCCGTTGTCGGAAATTCCGATCGTGTGTACACAAATCCGACAGACAAAGTGCCACGTATGCTCAGAATAAATAAAGGGATGAAAGCTATTGGCCACTGCCCCGTTTATAGTCCCGACGTACGTGTTTTACGTCACCGCGTTTAGAACGATCGGATTTTCCGACAACTTTGTGTGACCGTGTGTATGCAAGACAAGTTTGAGCCAACATCCATCGGAAAAAATCCTAGGATTTTGTTGTTGGAATGTCCGAACAAAGTCCGAACATGTGTACGGGGCATTAGAGCGACAATGATGTGGAATTCCCTTCCACAGGCAGTGGTCTCAGCGGGGACTGGGAGCATCGATAGTTTCAAAAAACTATTAGATGAGCACCTGATCAACCACAACATACAGGGATATACAATGTAATACTGACATATAATCACACACATTAGTGTTTTAATGTATTCATAAATAAATAAATCTTAGTGTTTGCGGGCGATACTGAGCTAAGCAGGGCAATAATTTCTCTGCAGGATGTGGAAACCTTGCATGAAGATCTGAACAAATTAATGGGGTGGGCAACTACCATACATGGAAAATTAGGTTTAATGTAGAAAAATGTAAAATAATGCGTTTGGGTGGCAAAAATATGAATGCAATCTTCTCACTAGAGTGAGAACCTCTGGAGGAATCTAGGATGGAAAAGGACCTGGGGGTCCTAGTAGATGATAGGCTCAGCAATGGCATGCAATGCCATGCTGCTGCAAGCAAAGCAAACAGATTATTGTCATGCATTAAAAAGGGGATTAACTCTAGAGATAAAACGATAATTCTCCTGCTCTACAAGAGTCTAGTCTGGCCGTACCTGGAGTATGCCGTCCAGTTCTGGGCACCAGTCCTCAGAAAGGATATGCTGGAACTGGAGAGAGTCCAGAGAAAGGCAACAAAGCTAATAAAGGGACTGGAGGACCTTAGTTATGAGGAAAGGTTACAAGCACTGAACTTGTTCTCCCTGGAGAGGAGAAGCTTGAGAGGGGACATGATTTCAATGTACAAATACTGTACTGGTGACCACACAATAGGGGTAAAACTTTTGTGCGAAAGGGAATTTAAAAAGACACAAGGCCATTCACTAAAATTAGAAGAGAAGTGGTTTAACCTTAAACTGTGTAGAGGGTTCTTTACTGTAAGAGCTGTAAGGATGTGGAATTCCCTTCCACAGGATGTGGTTTCAGCAGGGAGTAACGATAATTTCAAAAAACTATTAGATAAGCACCTGAATGACCACAACATACAGGGATATACAATGTAATACTGACATAAAAGCACACACACATGTTGGACTTGATGGACTTGTGTCTTTTTTCAACCTCACCTACTATGTAACTATGTAACTCTGTAAATGCTGTTACAAAAATATTAAAAATACTACCCCCATGGAGAACCTTTGCCTCTCACTGTAGGCCTGTCTGACCTTTTTTTAATAAATGAGATTGATTTAAAAGAGAAGTATGGGTTTTTTTTTGCTAGTCATATTTACCTTGGTGGATGCATCATCAGACCAATGTTGCATCTGTCCCCCAGAGTCTCTGCACTGAGAACTGGGCCACCGAACACCACCGATTGCTCGGATCTCACTCCTCCCTGAGCAGAATGATGCTGACTGTCAGTCAGCATCGCTTCTGCTCTACTTCTCCACGCTCATTGGAGTGCTGAGCCGTGGAGGGGCGGGGAGCAGCTTTTTTTTTTTTCTTACCTTTGACATGGTGTTCCCCTTAAAATCCATACCAGACCCCAAGGGCCTGGTATGAACTGGGGTGGGGGGGGGAACCCTATGCGTTTTTTTTTAAACATTTTTCTATTGCCGGGCAATGCCAACGTTGTTTTCTTTTCTTTTTTTTTTCATCTGCTTGAATAATGTCCTGACACTGACCAATTTCTGGCATACACATACAGGAAGTCTATATTTTAAATATTTTTGGAGTAATTGGGGATGGAGATGGGTTTGGGGAATTTTTAATTGTGGTTTTGCAGAGCTTTTATGCACTTTGTTTTGACGATGTATTCAACTTTTAAGACAATGTAGTGTGCATTAGCGCTGCACTATATTTTCATACATAAGTGTGCAAAGCCTATTGCATTGGGGTGTGCACCCTAAAGCTCAAACACACACTTGTGTAGATATATATATATATATATATATATATATATATATATATATATATATATATATATATATATATATATATATATATATATATATTTATATTGAGCAAAATTATAAACGCAACACTTTTGTGTTTGCTGCTATTTATCATGAGCTGAACGCAAAGATCTACGATTTTTTCTATGTACACAAAAGGCCTATTTCTCTCAAATATTGTTCACAAATCTGTCTAAATCTGTGTTAGTGAGCACTTCTCCTTTGCCCAGATAATCCATCCACCTCACAGGTGTGGCATATCAAGATGCTGATTAGACAGCATGATTATTGCACAGGTGTGCCTTAGTCTGGCCACAATAAAAGGCCACTCTAAAATATGCAGTTTTATCACACAGCACAATACCACAGATGTCGCAAGTTTTGAGGGAGTGTGCAATTGCCATGCTGACTGCAGGAATGTCCACCAGAGCTGTTGCCCTTGAATTGAATGTTCATTTCTCTACCATAAGCCCTCTCTAAAGGTGTTTAAGAGAATTTGGCAGTACATCCAACCGGCCTCACAACCACAGACCACGTGTAACCACACCAGTGAAGGAACTCCACATCCAGCATCTTCACCTCCAAGATCGTCTGAGACCAGCCACCCGGACAACTGCTGCAAAAGTCAGTTTGCATAACCAAAGAATTTCTGCACAAACTGTCAGAAACTGTCTCAGGGAAGCTCATCTGCATTCTTGTCATCCTCATCAGGGTCTCAAGCTGACTGCAGTTCGTTTGCACAGAGATACCGTGACGAGATCCTGAGGCCCATTGTTGTGCCATTCATCCACGACCATTTCCTCATGTTGCAGCATGATAATGCATGGCCCCATATTGCAAGGATCTGTACACAATTCCTGGAAGCTGAAAACATCCCAGTTCTTGCATGGCCAGCATATTCACCGGTCATGTCACCCATTGAGCATGTTTGGGATGCTCTGGATCAGCGTATACGACAGCGTGTTCCAGTTCCTGCCAATATTCAGCAACTTCGCACAGCCATTGAAGAGGAATGGAGCAACATTCCACAGACCACAATCAACAACCTGATAAACTCTATGCGAAGAAGATGTGCTGCACTGCGTGAGGCAAATGATGGCCACACCAGATGCTAACTGGTTTTCGGACCCCCCCAGACTCCCCCCAATACAGTAAAACTCCACATTTTAGAGTGGCCTTTTATTGTGGCCAGCCTAAGGCACACCTGTGCAATAATCATGCTGTCTAATCAGCATCTTGATATGCTACACCTGTGAGGTGGATGGATTATCTCGGCAAAGGAGAAGTGCTCACTAGCACAGATTTAGACAGATTTGTGAACAATGTTTGAGAGAAATAGGCCTTTTGTGTACATAGAAAAAGTCGTAGATCTTTGCGTTCAGCTCATGATAAATAGGGCCAAACACAAAAGTGTTGCATTTATAATTTTGTTCAGTGTATATATATATATATAGACACACACACACACACAGTACTGTGCAAATGTTTTAGGCAGGTACGAAAACATGCTATGCTTTGGTAATATATCATGGGTCTAAACTGACCCCTGATGTCTAATTTTTAGACAGCAAGGGACTGAGGACAAAGATTCCCCAGTCTTTTTCTCTGCAGCCTCAGCTACTCTGAGCAGTGAATGAATGGGAACTGCCCTGTGCTGATCAGCTTCCTGTTTATTTACAAACTGAAGCATAGTAAACACAGTTTACTATGATTCAGCTATGCATGGAAACAGGCGTGATCTGTACCAATCACTCACTGTGTTTATCCAGAAAAGGAAGGGGCTTGGCAAATTACATATTTACTGGCCCCTTTCCTCTTTCTCTATCTTAAAACACCCCCCTCAGCAGCAGGAAAAGGGGGTGGCATGAGGAATCTGAGCGCCCTGTGTGCAAGCCTATGGTATGTGCTACCATAAAAAAGTCTCACAAATTATAATATTAAACTAAATAAATTCGATGGCTTTAGCTTTATTTTTTTACGTGTAAACATTCCTATATCTTTTAGATCTGCTGTGGCTACTATTCCCATCAGTCAATTTAGGCTAATTATCACTTGAGAAAACTAAAAAAGCTTTTTTCTTACTCTAAATTAATCAGATTAGAATGCTGATGATGTATTTTAGCCAAGTTAAACATAAAAGTTAAAAATGTATTACACATCCAAAAGATGTGACGCCAGACCAAAGTATCACTAAGGGCCAATTCATACTATGTGTGCTGAAAGAGGTTTTACCATATTGTAAAATGGCTGTCACTGCAGGCATCAGCTGTGTATGGCACGATCCTAACCATACTTGACAGGTCAGCTGTGTATGGCACGATCCTAACCATACTTGACAGTCCCCATTTGAGGCAAAACAAATTCTTTAATACATTTGCTCAATCAAAATGACTGACTTTTGATTTCAAAACATTATGTACTTTTTTTACAATAAAAACACCTGTGACATTTGTAAAATTGTATGAAAGAAGAATCATACCTGATATATCTGGAAGAGATGCTGGTTTTGTAACAATTGGAGAAGCTGGCTTTATAGTAGTTGTTGAACTATGAATCTCTGTTGTTTTTATCCCTTTAAATGAAAAAATGAAAAAAAAAAAAAAGAATCTATCATATAAATTGTCAAAATAATAACTTGTCAGAGAATTAAAATGTCATCAAAATATGAGAATGGAGGTATACTGATGTTCAAGTGTAGCATCCTCCATAATAGGTGCTGTGCCCCATTCATACTGCAATGTAGCCTACAGCTGGGCTGCAGTGTGCTGCAATAAAATGCAGATATACTACAATCGCCTGCAGTGCAACCCATCTTTAGGAGTTCCGGCAAAAAACATTTCCTTAAACTCTGCTTCATGGCCCTTTCTAGGGCCCTCGCCTTCACTGTGCCCCTGTCAGTATCAATAGGTATCCTTATTGTCCTAGACTCCTTGTGTACCTGCATTACCTGGGACCTCTGTCCACCATTTCTATGTTCCTGTAAGTTCTGCATCCCACTGCTACCTGCGAGTCCTGTATTCCATGCTTTCTAATATTCTCTGCACTGCCCTGTACTTCAGGTCAGCTGTGTATGGCACGATCCTAACCATACTTGACAGTCCCCATTTGAGGCAAAACAAATTCTTTAATACATTTGCTCAATCAAAATGACTGACTTTTGATTTCAAAACATTATGTACTTTTTTTACAATAAAAACACCTGTGACATTTGTAAAATTGTATGAAAGAAGAATCATACCTGATATATCTGGAAGAGATGCTGGTTTTGTAACAATTGGAGAAGCTGGCTTTATAGTAGTTGTTGAACTATGAATCTCTGTTGTTTTTATCCCTTTAAATGAAAAAATGAAAAAAAAAAAAAAGAATCTATCATATAAATTGTCAAAATAATAACTTGTCAGAGAATTAAAATGTCATCAAAATATGAGAATGGAGGTATACTGATGTTCAAGTGTAGCATCCTCCATAATAGGTGCTGAGATTAAGTAAATTTAGGCTTCCCACTGTATCCAATGGAGTTGCAGCTTGTCGTTAGGCAAATTTAGTTTTGGCTCACTGCAGCTAGTGTGACTGTGTTGATTGTTTTGATCTATTCTATATTTCAGTAGTTGCAAGATTGACTGTCTCCCCCTAATTAGTCCAGAAGACTCTGGGAATTAGTGGGCAGGAAGAGTCCAATCAGAAGCTAAATATTCACACAGTCCTGGCCAATCCCTGGGGAGGGTGGCCCAGATGGTAGCTGGGAGCCTGTATAAATACTCGGGGACAGAGCGCAGCAGGGGTTTTTTTCTTAGAAGGAGATCACATCATGAAGGGGGCTGCTTGCCCCCTTAGACCATCCTGCCTGGTGTCCAGGTCTCAGATGGGCTACCTGAAGCCCTCCATTGCTGGAAGCTGCAGAAAGCTGACTGAGGGACATAAGCACACATTACACATTGTTAGGCACGCATTTAATCCCTTGATCATTGTCGATTTTAGCCCTTTCCCAGCCAGTATGATTAGTACAGTCACAGTGTATATTATTACTGATCACTGTATTAGTGTCTCTGGTGATGTCAGTGGCAGTTAGTCAATCCCCCCCCCCCCCAGCATCAGTTAGTGTCAGATTGGCCACCCCACTTTCGCAGTCCCATTATAAATCACTTACTAGTATATAGGAAAAAAAATCCAATATATTTACCTTTTTTTTATCAAAGACATGTAGCAGAATACATTTGGTCAAAATGAATGAAGAAATTAGATGTTTATAATTTTTTTTATTAGATGTGTTTTACTACAGAAACTTTTTTTCAAAATTTTCAATTTTTTCCTTTATATCGTTAAAAATAAAAAATCCAGTGGCAATCAAATATCACCAAAAGAAAGCTCTATTGGTGAGAAAAAAATGATACAAATCTCGTTTGGGTACAGCATTGAATGATCGCACAATTACCAGTTTAATTAGCCCAGTACTAAACAGCAAAAAATGGCCTGGTCATGAAGGGAGTAAAACTTTCTGGAGCTGAAGTGGTTAAAAATACTGACATTTGTTTTCAAAACATGTGATAATTAAAAAATGAAAGAAGAAGAACCATACCTGGTATATTTGGAAGAGATGTTGGCTTTGGAGAAGTTGGCTTTATAGTAGTTGTTTTTATCCCTTTAAAAAATAAAAAAAATAATCTATCATATAAAGTTCTTTTTCATGTCAAAATAGTAACTTATCACAGAATGAAAATGTCATTAAAATAGGAAAGTGGAAGAAACTTCCTAAGTATAATTATTTTTTTTTCTTTCATATTGGCATATTACAATTATAACTGATTCAGTTAAGTCTCTCACGTGAAGCTTTCTTATCAATATCACTACACATCTTAAGAAATCAGATCACATTTTTAATGAAAATTCAGCCATGGTATGGTATAGATGCCCTACAAATCTCATTGCTGCCCATATGACTTGTTCACTGCTTTTCCAAGAAGTTAACACAGAGCTTGAAGAATAATTTCAGGCATCTCTAGCAATGTCAGTAATTGTACTGCAGTTAGCTTTTTATAGTAATGTGCTTGTAGGCAGGTGCAGTCTGTTTTCTTCACTGCAGGTGGCACTCAACCATAGCGGTTCTGCAGCTGGAGAGGAAGTCATGGCAACAGGGTTACGTTATGGTTTCCCTGAGTCATACTGGCCATACAGAGGGATGATAAAAGATAAAAATGCAATCTTTCTCTTAATACATGAATGGCATTATAGCATCCTCCTACTACAAATTACAGGGCATACTCTGATGATGCCAACTCTTATGTTTATTCATAAGCACCAGATTCTGCAAAGACCCCTCCCATGGCCACTCCCCTCTTATGAGTTTCACTCTAAACGGATTTAATCAAAGAGGTAGGAGTGGCCACGAGCGGAGGGCATTTACACATCAAAAGCCATTAACAGATTAAGAGATAATCAAAGTTAGCTGGGCTTCAAACAATGTGCAGTGGTATCCATCTCTCGGAAAGGGATGATACAAGGGGAAGGAGAGAGGAGGAAGGATAGGGAAGTAAAGAAAAGGGGAAGAGGGAGAGCAATGTCATTCATAATAATGTGTGATGCCCACTCCCTCCCTCTCTCTCCTTTTCCCTTCCCTTGTTATTCCTTCCCCTTCCTCTCCCCCACTTTTTCTCCCCACCCCCCTTCATCTCTCATCTTTTCTTCAGCTACCCTCCCCCTTTTTTCTTTTCATTCTCTATTTTATAGTTGTTTACAGCATATCCTTGTTAGCTTAATGGGTTATAAATCATAAGTTATGACATTTCTGCTTTAATAAACACTTCATTTACACGTCAGTGATTATTTACGGTAGTAAATAAGTATAATATGTAATTTAGCATTAGGAATAATAGAGTTAGAATATTTATTTATTTATTTTTATTTTTAAACATGATTTAGCAGTGGAGACTATTGGATACTTATTTAATTCATTTACAATTATTATTTGGACCAACTTTACATCCTGCTTATTGATGCATTTCTTTGTATGTTAAGACTTGTGCAGTATACTGCTATCAATATGTAGTACTGTGTGTTCACCTACTACTAAGGGTGAGTGTTTGTGCCACCAGTAAGCAGTAATATCTTCCCGGCTATAGTGACACTTGAACATATAGTTTATAAACATTAAAATGTACAGCTAAAAATTACTACTTCATCAAATATATTGATCTGAGCACTCAACGCTGAATAAAAAACAGATTTCAAGACACAAAAATATTGATGAGATATCACTCCAAAAATATAGTATGAAACTAGCTGTTTAGACATCCATCTTATCATTCCTATACAACTTGATGTTTTCATACAAAACTGTTAATCCAACATGCTTCCCAGAACAAGATCAATGCATCTTGAACCCAGACCTGAACCTAGTAGCTCTCCCCCACCTTGTGTCTATTTGCCCCATATTGGCATTGTGTCCACTGTTGCAGTTGCAGTGGCAGAGCAGAATAGGACTGGCCATAAGAGGGATTACTTTGACACAGTTGGTCAGCCTAAACATGTATTGCAATATGTGTGAACTTAAAATCCCTGTTTTTCATTGCATAGTTTCCTGGAAACGGCACTGCATACCATGGCCATGCGCCCCTGGGGGCACTTTTGGATGCCATTCCCCCCTCTCGTTACCTACACCAATGAGATGCCTCCACTATGAACGGCCTCCCCGCCCCCCTCCTCATATACCCCTTAATCTCCTCTTCTCAAGAGAGAATAAATTCAGTTCAGCTAATCGTTGCTCATAGCTGAGCTCCTCCATGCCTCTTATCAGTTTGACCACTAGATGAGGTCTTACTAATGATTTGAACAGGGCCAAATTATGTCTCTCTCTCTGATTTCTATGCCTACAAAAAAGGATTTTGCTCGCTTTGGAAACCACAGCTTGAAATTGCATGATATCATTAAGCCTATGATCTACCAGAACACCTAGATCCTTCTCCGCCATGGATTCCCCCAGTTGTACTTCCTCTAGTATGTGTGATACGTGCATATTTTTAGCCGCATGTGCATAACTTTACATTTATCAACCTTAAACCTCATTTGCCATATAGTTGCGGAATGAAACAGTGCATTGAGGTTGGCTTGTAAGTTGGAGAGATCCTGTAAGGATGTTATTTCAATGCATAAGACGCTTTGTAAATATATTAAAAAGTAAAGGTCTCAACACTAAACCTTGGAGTTTATATTAATATTAATAACCTTAGATCATTCAGAGTAAGGATCGTTAACCACTAGACATATGCAATTTGTTTCGGTCTGAATATAAACTCAGATTTATTTTTGGTTATTCGGACATTCAGATGTATCCGAATCTCTGAATTAAATAGTAACGAATTTTGTTGAAATTTGTTTTATTTCATTTTGTATATTCATTTTCTACCAAATTCCAAATCCGGGGGTGAAAAAATGCAGAGCGCCACAGCGAAAAGTGGGCATGGCTTAAATGGAGTGTGGTTAGAGTCTGAGATGAAAGAGGGATGGAGGGAGAAGGAAGAGAGGGATTAGGGAGAAAGAGAGGGATTGAGGGAGAAAGAGAGGGATTGAGGGAGAAAGAGAGGGAGAGAGAAAGAAAGAGAAAGGGATTGAGGGAGAAAGAAAAAAAGAAAGAAAGGATGATTGAAGCACATATTACATTACAATATAGAACTAAATATTTCAACTCACCAAAATGCAGAATCAGCGGGAGCCCTGAGTGTGTCACTTGTCACCAGATTGCCACGTCGCCTGCCACCAGATGCCACATGTCACTTGCCATGTCGCCTGCTAGCAGATGCGGATTGTCACTTGCCACATCACTTGTCATCAGATGCCCCTTTTCACTTGCCATGTCGCCTGCCACTAGATGCCGTATGTCACTTGCCACGTCGCTTGCTACCAGATATGAATTGTCACATGCCACGTCACCTGCCACCAGATGCTGCATGTCATTTGCTACGTCACTTGCCTCCGTCGCCTGCCACCAGATGCAGTGTGTCACTTGTCACCAGATGCTCCTTGTCACTTGCCACGTTGCCTGCCACCAGATGCCGCATGTCACTTGCCACGTCGCCTGCCACCAGAGGGGAGGGGCCTCGGACAGGAACAGCTAACCGCCTTTTCTCTTCAGTGTTCAAGTAGTCAATTCACTTGTACACTGATGCGGGTTAGCTGCGCAGGTTGAAGTCCTCTCCCCTCTGCACTAAACACAGGGGAAAGAGACCTGCTAGCCGGAAGGAGATTTCGCAGCCATGTTTTCATAGCCAGAAGCTGCGGCGGCCGGTGACACTGCCAAAAAAGTCCCAATGTCTGCGACAAAAGCAAACAATCAGGATTCTGATCAGGACACGTTCAGATTGGGATTGTCACTTGCCACATCACTTGTCACCAGATGTCCCTTTTCACTTGCCATGTCGCCTGCCACTAGATGCCGTATGTCACTTGCCACGTCGCCTGCTACCAGATATGAATCACCAATGTCTGCGACAAAAGCAAACAATCAGGATTCTGATCAGGACACGTTCAGATTGGGATTGTCACTTGCCACATCACTTGTCACCAGATGTCCCTTTTCACTTGCCATGTCACCTGCCACCAGATATTGCATGTCATTTGCCACGTCACTTGCCACTGTCGCCTGCCACCAGATGCTCCTTGTCACTTGCCACATCGCCTGCCACCAGATGCCGCATATCACTTGCCACCAGATGCCGCATGTCACTTGCCACGTCGCCTGCCACCAGAGGGGAGGGGCCTCCAACAGGAACAGCTAACCGCCTTCTCTCTTCAGTGTTCAAGTAGTCAATTCACTTGTACACTGATGCCAGTTAGCTGTGCTGGTTGAAGGCCTCTCCCCTCTGCACTGAACACAGGGGAAAGAGACCTGCTAGCCGGTAGGAGATTTCACAGCCATGTTTTCATAGCCAGAAGCTGCGGCGGCCGGTGACACTGACAAAAAAGTCCCAATGCCTGCGACAAAAGCAAACAATCAGGATTTTGATCAGGACGCGTTCAGATTGGGATGAGGGTTCAATTTTCGGGATTGTCCCGGGAAAATCGGGACTGTTGGCATGTATGCATTAGCCATGTCTGGGGAACTGTGTCAAACACTTTTGCAAAATCCAAGTATACTATGTCCACAGCCAATCCTTTGTTTATGTTTTGATTACCTCCTCAGATAATCAGATTTGTTTGGCAACTTCTGTCTGTTATGAAAAAACACTTACCCTTTTGGCATTTTTACTATAAAAGTCAGAAGTGGGGTGGTTTAGACCTTTTTCACACAGGGCGGATCCACTTTGCTCAGCAGGGGATCTATCAGCTTATTCCCTGCTGGGCAGAACAAAGTCGGCACGTGACAGGTCAGGTTCTGCTCAATTTATACAGAGAAGACACGCACTGAGCTCAATCTGCTCTATGGGCAGTCAGGTGTAAACAGACTGGCTGTCCTTTCACACCCAACTACCTCCAATCCACCTGCATGGAAGAGCATGCATCCTCTTCCATGTGTTTTTAGTGGACTGGATCAGATCAGAGGTAGGCAGATGTAAACAGATACTGATCTATAGGATTACATGGACCATTCGATCAGGTCTGCCTGAAAATCTGACAGGTGGGCCTGACCGGATTGCCTGAGGGAAAGGAGTCTTAAGGACTGTTGACCTTTCACTCCTTTTAATAAGCAGATATACTGTAATACTTGTAGTTGTACAAGCATGTGATGTCTCCTTCCTTTCTATAGCATGCTTTGTTCCAGGACAAGAAGGTAAAAAGTGTTTCCAGAACTCACTTACTGTTTTGACAGCTTTCCGACAGCACATTTACCGCTGGTGGGTGGCTCCCCCAGGCACTGCGATGTACCCATATGTTACAATGAACTTCCTGGTTTAGAGATGTGTATGCACACGCCCCTGCTAATCTATCTTGTGATTGAACACAGCATGAGTTCGTCAGCTGGTTGCAGACAATCATAGCACAAAGATCTGTGTGATTATAAACACAACACACAGATTCTGGATGAATGTCTCCTACTCTCAGTTACCATTCCGAACTGAAAGCAAGGAGGGACTCCAACCAGATCTTTAAAGTGGATGTAAACCCGAAAAAATATTTTTTTTTTTATGTCATAATGTAGAGTATAGGATTTCCTATCATTTGAGCCCAGTCTTGCCACAAAGAGTTAATCTAGCTCTGAGCAATTCTCTTTTATTGTTCAGTGAGATAAAACTTGACAAACAGAGAAAAACTTTGTCAAATCCCCCCTTTGCTGTGAGTGACAAGTGATTTACATATCTCATGCACTAGACTAAGACATGCATTATTTTTTAATTCCCACCCCCACTCCTTTCTTCAGCAGCTCTGCAAGGATTGGCTGTTCCACACCTCAGCATGATTTGGCATGCTGAAGTCATGTGGTTACTTTCCTGTCTTTTCACTGGATGTTAGAGATCATATCAGAAGTTCAGTGTAAGAAATACACAGGAGAAAATGCATATTGACAAGGGGAGTGTAGAGGTGGATGGGGAGTCTACTGACATCACGACTCCACCCACCGAGCTCCAGACAACAGACTCACCCACAGAATCTGCAGTTTTTCGGGTCTCATAACAGACAGAGGGGAGACATTTGACAGGTAAAGATACATGCAGGAGGCAAGTATATCCTTATAGATAACCCCTATGGCAGTAGTTTAGAAAGGATGACATTGGGTTTACATCCACTTTAAGTAAAAGCAGCACACATACACTTGCATACACTTGTTAGGCACACAGTTGACCCCTTGTCCTCCTGATCAACCTGTCACCCAGCCAGTGCCATTAGTACAGTGAACAGTATTATCACTGATCACTGTATTAATGTCAATAACAATGTCAGTGTCAATTAGTCAGTTAGTGTCCCTCCCTAGTGTCCCTAGTGTCAGTTAGAGCCAGATTGCCCACCACACTATCACAGTCACACTATGGGGTTGATTTACTAAAGGCTTTGTGCTATCGCAGATCTAAGAACAGACTTACTTGCCATCTCTACCAGAGTAGAGTAAGTGGAGAGAACAACAGCCCGCCATGATGCCACACTGTCATTTGCAACAGGTCACTGAATCTCACACAATACATCTAAGGGAACTTAACCACCACTTAGAGGACCTTGATAATTGGAGGCGACACCACAACCTAAGGGTAAGAGGTTTACCCGAATCGATAAACCTAACTATCTGTCCCAAACTGTGGAGGCACTCTTTAACGACCTCCTGGAAAGAAGCACCCATAGAAGTGGAATGCATTTACAGGGCAATGAGACCCAGAGGTAGGGATACATATCCACCAAGGGACTTTGTTTGCTGTCTTGTCAACTTCCCCTTGAAGGAAGAGATCCTCAAGAAAGCACATAACTGAAACCGCCTATTGCATCAAGGCCATGAAATGAAAATCTTCCAGAATCTCTCTAACCCTACAATGCAGATGGGAACTTAGACCCCTGCTGGAGTTCCTTCGCTCAAGGGCCATTACTTATCGTTGGAAATTTCCATTTTGTCTTTCTGCAACTGCCCAGGGCCGTACAGCAAATTTAAGGGTTCCAGAAGATCTAGAGCATTCTAGATAGAAAACTGGAGCTACCTCTATTTTATTCTCTATTGTGTCTGCTTTCAGAAAAAATATAATGTTTTGGGGATTTATGCAATCTTCAACTCTAAAAAGATTTTTAAACATGTGGGCAAAAATGCAAAAACGGCTCCGGCCGTGGGGTTAATGGCTAATTTACTGCTTGTCAAGGTTATGTAACTTCTTGGATTTCATAATGTGCTCACATGTACATTAAAAGAATTCTGCACAGAGGATTGTATGAATAGATTTAAAATGTTTAAAAAAACAAATAACACTTTGAATGTGTGGGTATAAATTGAGTATTGGACAACTAGCACATTTAAAAGAGAAGTAAAGGTTTGTTTTTTTTCCCTAATCATACATACGTAGTCTCTACACTGAGAACCGAGCAATCAAACATCGCTGATGGCTCGGTTCTCACAGCTCTCTGCTCTGCCCCCCCCCCCACGCACTCACTGGAGTGCTCAGCTATGGATGGGCGGCTCACTGAATGGCTGAGACAGGCATCAGTCCAGGCACCAGGCCAATCCCGACTTTGTTACGATGACGCGGTGCCTGGATTGATTTTTGTGACGTCAGCAGAGAGCAGACTTCAGACCGCTCTATGCTGAAAACGAGTCACAGGAGTGCAAAACGAATTGCACTCCTGTGACCTATAGGAGAATCCCAGCCAAACAAGCTCAGGGTGGACTTTTACTTTAGTGGCAAACCAAAGTCATTTAAAATAGAAAACAAAAAGGAAAAAAAATTTGGTACCATGGCTGTCAAAATTTCCTGTATACTGACACAAAGAAATATTTGGATTAAAGTAACATCACTACAAAATCAATACAAAACCATCTATTAAAGTATTAGTATTAGTTTGTAAATATTAGTTTACAAATTCATACCACAAGGTCCATTCTTCACTCCAATGTTGTCAATAGCCGCATCTCCATATTCTGTGAGTCCTCGAATACCTTCAAAAATGACCTGTCAGCCAAAAGAAGTGCCAAATGTCATATGTCAACGATGCACATCACTTAGCTCTGTATATTAGCATATATATTATTATTTTTTGTAGAAGAGTTGAACACAAAATCATGTCAACACAAAACATTGTTATGGTCTTTAAATTTAGACATTGCATTAAACCTCAGGACATTTGAATGGACAGGACCATGGGAGGCAAAAGTTATGTTAATTTTCATGTTAATTCCATGCTAATTTCATTGCATCCTGTAAAAACATCAGTGTTAAAGCTGGTTTATCATTAGCTGACCACTCTTAGTCCCTTTACTTTATTACTTTAGCTGAAGTATTCTATCCTATGTACTTCTACTGCACCATCTACTAGAACTAATGTAACCCTCACAGAACAGAAATGGTCCACTAGTATAAACATTGTGCTGACTGCCGGTGTTTTTTTTACAGGATTGTAATTCAGAATGCACACTAAAGAGATAAGAGAAATTAACACATTATACTAAGGCCACCCATACACGGTTCAAATCTTGGCCGGTTTCATGCATCAAATTGCATTTGATAAACAGGTTCACATAAAAAAATTGCAACCATCACCCTTTAATTCTACAGGGTCTCTGCTTTTAGAAAATATATAATGTTCTGGGGGGGGGGGTTAAGTCATTTTATGGCCAAAAATGAAGATTTTTATGTGTGCAAAAAATGAAAAGAATTGCTGTAATGCCAAACAAGTTACAGTTGCAATAAAACGTATTAAAACATGGTAACATTTAATTCTTTGTGTGTTATTGTGTGTTATTAGTTTAAGCAGATTGTGATTGTCTTTTGTTGTGACTGAGATGAAGATCAGATCACATTTTATGACCAATTTGTGCAGGAATCCATATCATTCCAAAAGTGTTCACATACTTTTTAGTGCAACTGTAATGCCCCGTACATTACATGGAAAATGTCCGATCGGAGCGTGTTGTCGGAAATTCTGACCGTGTGTGGGCTCCATCGGACATTAGGACAGCAAGAGATAAAATTTTCCGACAACAAAATCCGTTGTCGGAAATTCCGATCGTGTGTACACAAATCCGACGGACAAAGTGCCACGCATGCTCAGAATAAATAAAGAGATGAAAGCTATTGGCCACTGCCCCGTTTATAGTCCTGACGTACGTGTTTTACGTCATCGCGTTTAGAACGATCGGATTTTCCGACAACTTTGTGTGACCGTGTGTATGCAAGACAAGTTTGAGCCAACATCCGTCGGAAAAAATCCTAGGATTTTGTTGTCGGAATGTCCGAACAAAGTCCGACCGTGTGTACGGGGCATTATTGTCCTCATCTCCAATGTAACTGGGAGGTGGAGAGAATCTCCCTAATGAGACCCAGATGGCCAAACAACCGGCAGTGGTTTTAACTCTCCCTTACTCTATCTAAAATTAAATAAAAAATGATGCTTTTAGAAATTCTTTAAAAACAGGTTAAGTTTATGATTGACAGGGTAACATAAGCCTGAGGCTGGGTTCACACTGATGCGTATTGGATTCAGGTTTTCCCGTATCCAAGTCGCATGACAGGAGAGTGTGCTTGACTCTCAATGGAGCAAGTTCACACAGCTCCGGGCGGCCGCGGTCCGCATTGGAGAGGGTCCTGTGTGCCTTTGGCTCAGTTTCAGGTGCGAATTCAGGCAAAATCGCAGACCTGATTCGCACCTGAATCGGTGCACAGGGAAGCACCGGACCCCTTGCTATGAGTCACGGATGCATCAGTGTCAACCCAGACTTATCTATTAATTGGATACAATGTTGTAACAGATGTCTTACTGTATGTTTATCTGTTGCTGTGTTGGTGCATCAGTGGTGTCTTGGTCCTTTGTCTCTAGCGTATCTGACTAATCTTTTAGGAAATTTTGGAAGCTATATTATGCAACCTTTCAAAGAATATCACAACTAAAGTATGTTCTATATGAGGGATTTCAAAAATATTTATAGAGCCTGTCTTAGATTAACTGTTTTAAGAAGTTAATTTGCTAGCACATTTGGAAACGATTATGAATGCCATGGAAGAGGCATGTGCAACTTTTATTTATATATTTATTTTATTTTTAGAGGATGACAAGCTCTCTGAATGTCATAAAAAATATTTAAAGCAATGAATGATTTTAAATATTTTCCCAGACAATCTATTCTAATCATGAGGCCAGTTCTATCCAGTATGATTAACCACTTGCCGGCCTCCAACAGTGCATTTACTGCTGGTGGGTGGCTCCCCCAGGCACTTCAACGTACCTATACATCGCGGTACTCATGTGCACTGTGCTTGGTATCAGGCTGCTATGAGTGGCCCAGATACCATGAGATTGCTGTGTGATCACTTGGCACATAGTAAACAATAGTCATAAATGGAATCCATTCATGATATCATTGTGTGTGATCTTTGATTGATCACCAGTGACCACATGGTACCTGGGCCAATCACAGCACCCTATACCATGTGATAGCTGTGGGACAATCACATCATCACAATAGTAAGCAATGACTCATCAATGAAAGCCATTAATGGCAGTTCAAACACTTGCTGTTACAGTGATTATCACAGTGTTTTTTCAGTATCCCTGTCATATGATGACTGTACTGCACTGGTGACAGTATGTAAAAAAAACTGAAAAGAATTGCTGTAATGCCAAACAAGTTACAGTTGCAATAAAACGTATTAAAACATGGTAACATTTAATTCTTTGTGTGTTATTGTGTGTTATTAGTTTAAGCAGATTGTGATTGTCTTTTGTTGTGACTGAGATGAAGATCAGATCACATTTTATGACCAATTTGTGCAGGAATCCATATCATTCCAAAAGTGTTCACATACTTTTTAGTGCAACTGTAATGCCCCGTACATTACATGGAAAATGTCCGATCGGAGCGTGTTGTCGGAAATTCTGACCGTGTGTGGGCTCCATCGGACATTAGGACAGCAGGAGATAAAATTTTCCGACAACAAAATCCGTTGTCGGAAATTCCGATCGTGTGTACACAAATCCGACGGACAAAGTGCCACGCATGCTCAGAATAAATAAAGAGATGAAAGCTATTGGCCACTGCCCCGTTTATAGTCCTGACGTACGTGTTTTACGTCATCGCGTTTAGAACGATCGGATTTTCCGACAACTTTGTGTGACCGTGTGTATGCAAGACAAGTTTGAGCCAACATCCGTCGGAAAAAATCCTAGGATTTTGTTGTCGGAATGTCCGAACAAAGTCCGACCGTGTGTACGGGGCATTATTGTCCTCATCTCCAATGTAACTGGGAGGTGGAGAGAATCTCCCTAATGAGACCCAGATGGCCAAACAACCGGCAGTGGTTTTAACTCTCCCTTACTCTATCTAAAATTAAATAAAAAATGATGCTTTTAGAAATTCTTTAAAAACAGGTTAAGTTTATGATTGACAGGGTAACATAAGCCTGAGGCTGGGTTCACACTGATGCGTATTGGATTCAGGTTTTCCCGTATCCAAGTCGCATGACAGGAGAGTGTGCTTGACTCTCAATGGAGCAAGTTCACACAGCTCCGGGCGGCCGCGGTCCGCATTGGAGAGGGTCCTGTGTGCCTTTGGCTCAGTTTCAGGTGCGAATTCAGGCAAAATCGCAGACCTGATTCGCACCTGAATCGGTGCACAGGGAAGCACCGGACCCCTTGCTATGAGTCACGGATGCATCAGTGTCAACCCAGACTTATCTATTAATTGGATACAATGTTGTAACAGATGTCTTACTGTATGTTTATCTGTTGCTGTGTTGGTGCATCAGTGGTGTCTTGGTCCTTTGTCTCTAGCGTATCTGACTAATCTTTTAGGAAATTTTGGAAGCTATATTATGCAACCTTTCAAAGAATATCACAACTAAAGTATGTTCTATATGAGGGATTTATAGAGCCTGTCTTAGATTAACTGTTTTAAGAAGTTAATTTGCTAGCACATTTGGAAACGATTATGAATGCCATGGAAGAGGCATGTGCAACTTTTATTTATATATTTATTTTATTTTTAGAGGATGACAAGCTCTCTGAATGTCATAAAAAATATTTAAAGCAATGAATGATTTTAAATATTTTCCCAGACAATCTATTCTAATCATGAGGCCAGTTCTATCCAGTATGATTAACCACTTGCCGGCCTCCAACAGTGCATTTACTGCTGGTGGGTGGCTCCCCCAGGCACTTCAACGTACCTATACATCGCGGTACTCATGTGCACTGTGCTTGGTATCAGGCTGCTATGAGTGGCCCAGATACCATGAGATTGCTGTGTGATCACTTGGCACATAGTAAACAATAGTCATAAATGGAATCCATTCATGATATCATTGTGTGTGATCTTTGATTGATCACCAGTGACCACATGGTACCTGGGCCAATCACAGCACCCTATACCATGTGATAGCTGTGGGACAATCACATCATCACAATAGTAAGCAATGACTCATCAATGAAAGCCATTAATGGCAGTTCAAACACTTGCTGTTACAGTGATTATCACAGTGTTTTTTCAGTATCCCTGTCATATGATGACTGTACTGCACTGGTGACAGTATGTAAAAAAAACTGTGAAAAAAGAAATTAAATTTAAATTCTTCATTTACCAAAAAGTTGTGACAAAAAATGACAACTTCAAAAAGCTTGTCATGCCTTTAGCTACGGTAAGTACCTTATACTATCTACTTTCTAAAAAGGAGTAATTTGGGGTTTTTCTTTTACTGTGCTATCATTTTAGAGCCTCAAGAAATGAGATAGGCAGTCAGTACATCAGGACTGATCAGTTTTCAAATATGTATACTGCAACATGGGGTAGTTGGCTCTTGTGGTAGATGTGTTTATATAGTGAATCCATGGCAGACAGGAACTACTGTATATTTAAGGGCCTGGTATCTCACTTTTATTAAAACGTCGGGAAGCAAAACAACGGTCCAACATAAAGTTTCCCAAACAGGGGATCTTTTCTAGCTTCAGTAGAATACAAACACTAGAAAATTCCAAGCCACCTGGCTCAAGCGCACTCAGCTTCAACTGTAGTACCAGGCAGCACCTCTTACCAGTCTCTCTGACTGTGTTATCCAGATCTCCTGGATACTTGGCTCTATAGCCTTTAGTCGCAGCTCTCTGCTGCATGGCCCACCTCTGGCCTATGGATTGAGGTTCTCCTACCACCCCAATAGGAGCAGACCTGACTCCTGGAATGAAACCTGCTGTCTCCTGGCTTCTGGCTGGGCCCCCCTGACCTCTCCAAGAGACCCTCTGTCTTTTGGCTTCTGGCTTGGGCCCCCCGACCCCTGGGAGAGACCTTCTGTCTCCCACACTGGGAGCAGTCTCCAAACTGGAAGCTCTGAGCTATCCTCAGACCTGAATAAATAACGATCCTGCATACCTGTTTACACAGCCATGTTTCAAGCATCTAGCAAAAACCGGTACACACAATTGACTGTTTAGATCCAGAACTACAGAACCCAGAGAAAGCCAAATACACAGTTTTCTCTGTGCAGAAACACTAGACTGGAATGTTGCATTTACCCTAAATGCGAATCTTGTGTCACATTTTCCTATGTTCCTATGAGTCTATGTTTGTAGACTCTATAACTCTCACACACTCTCTCAAATAATATATACTGATTTGGGTTATTTTTTAACAAAGACATGTAGCAGACTACATTTTGGCGTAAATTTATAACAGAAACTAAGAAAAAAAATATTTTTTTTTTTTTCTAAATTGTCTGCATTTTTTTCATTTATACAGCAACAAAAAAAGTGATGATTAAATACCACTAAAATAAACCTCTATTTGTATTAAAAAATTATATAAATTTAATTTGCGTACAGTGTTGCATGACCAGTACTCCAGTTAAAGTAGCACAGTGCCAAATAGCAAAAAATGCCCTGGTCATGAAGGGGATAAAACCTTCTGGAGGTTAAGTGGTAAAAATCATGTTTAGAAACACAAAAAATAAACTCCTAGTAAAAATATTTTATGTATTTGAGAATTTATTTTAAGGATTAATCCTTATAGTATTTCTGTGATTAAAGTCCCTAAAAGCTCCAATAAATACATTTGTCTAAATAGCTGGATAAAATAACTATTTTTGGGATCTCTGATTGTTAACCATAATCTAGCTTTTAATCTCCAACTACACCTAACATTAAGAAGAATGTGTTTAAGTTGTAGTACCAGTTTTGTACAGTTACACGACTACAGAAAACATTTTTTGGGTGTGGGTCTCATTTTGTGTTGTAGTAACTACTTTTCTACATGTAGACAGGCATCCGAGACATTTAGCAGTGACATCACTAGATGGTGCCATAGCCTACAGCTTCAGTACACACCATGCCATAAGGATCTTGAGGCTATAATATTTAACATATCTGATTAGATGAAAAGAATTTCAATGAACGTATGTGTTTACAAAAAAAAATAAAGGAACTAATATGAGTTTTGAAGAATTGATCACCTAAAATTTTCAAATATTTACTATAAATACATTTCTTGTGCTTGACAAAAAACTCATTGGACTTAAAGGGGCTGAAAGGGACTTAAAGCTGTTGTTGAACCACTGAGTGTTGGTGCTACAATCTCCTCTGTTATAGTATACAATGTGCCCCAATGTATGTGTTTTTTTTTTTTAAAAAGCCGCTATATACCTTATTTTATATCACTGCTCGGCGCTCACATGTCTAGCCACCTTTCTCCTCTCTCGATCTGACAGCTACAGTTGGCGGGGCTGAGAATCCCCGCTGACATCAGCCAGGAGGAGGAGAGAGGTGGCCGGCCACGTGATCGCCAAGTGACGCTATAAAATAAGGTATATAGCGGCTTATTTTTAAAAAAAAACACATACATTGGTGCACATCATGTACTATTACAGAGGAGAGTGTAGCACCAACACTTAGTTATTTTACCAGCAGGAGGGGAGGGTCAAGAGCAGATCAGAGCTGACAGGCAAGAGGGGGGGGCGGGGGGAGGACAGAGCAGAGACACTGGATGATGGAGGCATGTAAACTGACCACAGTGTCAGGGCTCAGCAGCCATGATAAACCCGTGGTCAGTTTACAGAGGGGAGGGCAGCACCAGGCAGGATCAGCCAGGTATTTCAGGTGATAGAAAGGACCAAATGACACAGCACAATCACTGTGCTGTATAACATGCTTTTACTATATATATATATATATATATATATATATATATAATATTTTTTTTTTAGGGTTACAAATGCTTTAAAGGGGAGGGGAGGTGTGAGGTACCAATTTGACACCACATCCTGGAAAAAACCCAAATGCACACTTTTACAGGTATTGTGAAGGGCAAAAGTTTCAGAAATAAACCTTGTAATATCTTTCAGGACTGTTGAATAAACATTCCACATATGAATTTTATAAACTGGAGTCTGAGGCCGGGTTTACTCAAGTGCGGCCGCGGGTTCGTGCCTGGGGTTCGGTGTGTGTCTGTTCACTGGTTCAGGTGTGAATCAGGTCCGAATTTTTGCCCAAATTCGCACCTGAACCAGACCCAAACATGCACAGGACCCTTTTTCAATCCGGGCTGCAGCCGCCCTAGACATGTGTGAATTGGCTCCATTAAGAGCCGGTCACACTCAGATGTCATGCGAATTGGATGCAGGGAAACCTGACAAAACCAGACAAAGCCACCAATGCACATAGCTTAGTAATGCGGCAAGAAATTAACTGAACAAAATTTAGTAGGGTAAGATTACTGGTGCTGTAAGAGTCATAAGAGTCTGTTAGGTGAGGTCAGTATCGATCAAGCACAAGGAGTTAACAAGACTAAGTGCCTTTATACTGCCTAAAATAACATTTAGCATGTATTGCTCAAGAAGCAAAGCAAAGCATTTTACCTGAATAGAGTTCTCTCCTGATGATGGAAACGTAACTGAGCCATAAAGCCAATCTGAATCTTGTTGTCCTGTTCTTTGCCAAACATCATATGTGCCTGTGTCATCTACTACTATAACTTTTAGCTGATTCTCATTTTCTGAGCCATACATGTGATACCAGAATTCTATGCATACATCACCATCGATGGACAGAACTGGGCTGACAAGCCTAGTTGTATCCCCAGGAATTAGGTTAGTTGCCTCTTGATAGAGATAATAACCAGCTGGAAAGCGAATAAAAAAGTATAAATACACCTATAAATGAACAATATTTGAAAGAGTATGTTCATTAACACAGTAGTAAAATATGTTTATAGCTATTTATGTCATAAAATCATTGCTTGATTTAATGTTAGAACTGCTGAAAACATTTCCATCAAATAGAAGCCTATACGTGACGACAAATATAAAATTACTTACAAAATATTTTTCTAATGAAACATGGTAGATAAAACAATTATTCTGTGTTTACCACATGCAATATAGTACTAATATTGTTTCTATATTTGATTGATCATCACGGAATTACATGTGATGCCAGGCGCAATAGATCAATTTATCTGTCCTGCCAAAATACTTTTGAAATAAAAATTGTTGTATCCATAACTAAAATTAATCTTACATCCATCAGGATAATCCCCATCTGGACCTGTTCCTTGTGTTGGTGTGCTGCCCTTTGCTCTGATCCATTCTCCTTGATCATTTGCACAGGCTTGCATCCAATCACATAAAGGCCGGATGTTGTCATTGAAGTCACAATAAGCAAAGTAATCTGAAAATGAAAGTTTCAAAGACTTAGTAATAAAAATTATTATGGCACACCAGTTATCATGCTCTTACACGTTTCAACATAGAAAGGTTTGATTTACAGCAAAAGGCAAGGCAAAAAGGCTATTTACTTTACAGTGAAGAGAAGTTGCACTTTGCTAAGAAATTTTGCACAAAGCTTAGTAAATGAGGTGAAGCCCTGCTGACTTACATCATCAAATCATGTATAGGCAAAAATGCAGTTTTTTTGTTTTTTTCTTCTTGCATGTGATGAGTACTCTTTGCAAAAGTGAAATTTTACCACATTCACTAAACTCTGGAAAAAATTCACTTGCAACGTGACACTTATCTGTCCATAGAGTGGCACATCAGTCAAGCAAAATAAAATTGAACTGTATGTGTGGGAATATCTTTATCCCCCTGGAGGTGAATGTAATTGGGAGACAAGCAGGACCCTTTTTTTAAATTCCTGTTTGCAACTTTAGGGTCAATTGGCTCTGATAGAAAGGGATTATTTAAGGGGTTTCACAGGTGGAATATTCACATGCTGAGGAGGTTCCAGTTTGGAACCATACAGGCCAATGTAGCATTGCCCTCCCAATGTGAAGCTCTAATTCACATGGAGATGCGGGCATGTGACGTAATCTGGTGCTGTGTTCTTATGATCTCCTTACAGCTCACCTCCTTGTAAAGAGAAAAAAAAAAAGGTGTGGTCCATTGCACCATCAGTAATTGGCCTCCATCCCAAATGTGGACAGAAAGAAGGAGAATTTTGATTCATGGGGACTTTGAATGAGGCCAATCACTATATAGAGTAGGCACAAAGGATATGAAGCACAGTATTGCTTGTATGAGTTTATTGCATAATATCCGACAATTTTTTTTATTTTTGGACTTTCAATGAGAGATGTATACTAAAAAGCAGTCTTGGCAAAGAACATTTTACTATACCTTGTGAGATCATATACAGCATACTCAATAAGAAAAAGTGCATACATAGATGCATGATGTTCATACAGATGATTTTATTTTTATGTCTTTTACATTGTTTTACTCTAGACTTTCAAACACCATGCAGCCCTTCCAGTGGCCTATGTTGTGTAGGACTTGTCTTCATCCCATGACATGACAAAGTACCATGGCGTCAACATGTATATGTGGTTTTTAGCATCATGTGCATTTATGTGATTTTGTGTATGCACTTTTTGTCAGTGAGTATGCTGTATATGATCTCACAAGGTATAGTAAAGTGTTCTTTGATAAAACTGCTTCTTGGTATACATCTCTCATTGAAAGTCCAAAAAAAACAAAAACTTTTTTTGTCGGATATTATGCAATAAACTCATACAAGTAATACTGTGCTTCATATCCTATGTACCCACTCTATATAGTGATTGGCCTCATTCAAAGTCCCCCTGACCAAAATTCTCCTTCTTATAAAGAGAGACTGATAGGCCACTCGATGGACAAATAATGGTCATTGAAAGTGGCTTTTACAATTTAAAATACATGATCACAAGTGTAAAAGAGGGAGCACATATTTGAGGCTCTACATAATCCCCACATATATCATATGCAGATATAGAAGAAAGTCATGATTAGGGAAGAGCCCGATGTTCGAGTCGAACGTGAATTCGGGTGTTCGCCTGTTTGCGAAATAGCGAACAATTTGGGGTGTTCGCTGCAAATTCGAAAGCCACAAAACACCCTTTAAAAGTCTATGGGAGAAATCAAAAGTGCTCATTTTAAAGGCTTATATGCAAGTTATTGTCATAAAAAGTGTTTGGGGACCTGGGTCCTATCCCAGGGAACATGTATCAATGCAAAAAAAGTTTTAAAAACAGACGTTTTTTCGGGAGCAGTGATTTTAATAATGCTTAAAGTGAAACAATAAAAGTGAAATATTCCTTTAAATTTCATACCTGGGTATGTCTATAGTATGCCTGTAAAGTGGCGCCTTTTTCCCATGTTTAGAACAGTCCCTGCACAAAATTACATTTCTAAAGGAAAAAAAGTAATTTAAAACTACTCGTGGCTATAATGAATTGTCTATGGGAGAAATCAAAAGTGCTAATTTTAAAGGCTTATATGCATGGTATTGTCATAAAAAGTGTTTGGGGACCCGGGTCCTGCCCCAGGGGACATGTATCAATGCAAAAAAAAAGTTTTAAAAACTGACTTTTTTTGGGAGCAGTGATTTTATTAATACTTAAAGTGAAACAATAAAAGTGAAATATTCCTTTAAATTTCGTACCTGGGGGGTGTCTATAGCATGCCTGTAAAGTTGCGCATTTTTGCTGTGTTTAGAACAGTCCCTGCACAAAATGACATTTCTAAAGGAAAAAAAGTCATTTAAAACTACTCGCAGCTATAATGAATTGTCAGGTCTCGTCAATACAGATAAAAGTCATTGAAAAAGACGGCATGGGGGTCCCCCCAAAAATCCATACCAGGCCCTTTGGGTCTGGTATGAATATTAAGGGGAAACCCGAACCAAAATTACAAAAAAAATTGCGTGGGGGTCCCCCAAAATTCCATACCAGGCCCTTCAGGTCTGGTATGGATATTAAGGGGAACCCTGCGCCAAATTTTTTAAAAAAAATGGTGTAGGGGTCCCCCTCAAAATCCATACCAGATTCTTTAGGTCTGGTATGGATTTTAAGGGGAACCCCGCACCAAAACCCGGCAACAAAATTTTAAAAAATGAGGTGGGGGTCCCCCAAAAAATACATACCAAACCCATATCCAAGCACGCAACCTCTGCCCCCCTCTGACACCACAGGGAAGCCATTGGGAAGTCCCCGTGCGTCAGAGGGGGGCTGGGTCACCCGGGTACGTCACCGTGTGTCTCCATCCTCAGTTATAAATGAACTGTCACCTGAGAGGAGGGTCATTACGGTGGGTGCCTCGAGGCGGATCGATGACGGCATGCAGGTTTTTTTTTTTGGTCCAGCAGAGCGAGAGAAAAAGATGAATGGACTTCATGGGACATTTTTATTTTTTTATTTTTTAATAAAGGACTTATCCCAAGATGTGTCTTTTTTAACATTTTGACACTTTTGTTGTGAAATGATAGGGGTACAATGTACCCGTTACCATTTCAAACAGGGGGGCAGGGATCTGGGAGTCCCCTTGTTAAAGGGGGCTTCCAGATTCCGATAAACCCCCCCGCCCGTAGACCCCCACAACCACCGGGCAAGGGTTGTGGGGATGAGGCTCTTGTTCCTATCAACATGGGGACAAGGTGCTTTGGGGGGCTACCCCAAAGCATCCTCCCCATGTTGAGGCCACGTGGCCTGGTACGGTTAAGGAGGGGGGCCCGCTCTCTCGTCCCCCCTCTTTTCCTGTGGCCTGCCAGATTGCGTGCTTGGATAAGGGTCTGGTATTGATTTTTGGAGAGACCCCCACACCTAAAGGGTCAGGTATAGATTTTGAGGGGGACCCCTACGCCATTTTTAAAAAACAATTTGTCGCAGGGTTCCCCTTAATATCCATACCAGACCTGAAGGGCCTGGTATGGAATTTGGGGGGACCCCCACGCAATGTTTTTAAATTTTGGTTGGGGGTTCCCCTTAATATTCATACCAGACCCATCGGTATGGATTTTTGGTGGGACCCCATGCTCTTTTTTTTCTTTTTTTTATTATTTATTTATTTTATGCAAGCATATTACAAAATATAGAAAATATACAACAAACTGCACAACACAGTTCCTTTAATCAATACATTATATCCCATTCCCTCCCCTCCCACCTCAGTAGATTCTGTTTATGTACCTTTTTGACAGCTTATTCCCTCTAATCTCCAATGGTCATAACCTCGACATACCTCCATGTCTTCTTAAACTCCTGCCAACACACTCACTTATCCGTCATCTCCTCCCTTTCTTCCTCTCCACTGAGTCTTAAACTCTCAATGTTATGCGTTCCATCAACTGCAATAACCCAGTCCCGCTATTTAGGGCTTCCTACCTCCTGCCCTATGCTGTTTTTTTCAATGACTTTTATCTGTATTGCCGAGACCTGACAATTCATTATAGCCGCTAGTAGTTTTAAATGACTTTTTTTTTTCCTTTAGAAATGTCATTTTGTGCAGGGACTGTTCTAAACACGGGAAAAATGTGCCACTTTACAGGCATACTATAGACACACCCCAGGTACGAAATTTAAAGGAATATTTCACTTTTTTTTGTTTCACTTTAAGCATTATTAAAATCACTGCTCCCGAAAAAACAGCTGTTTTTTTAAACTTTTTTTTGCATTGATACATGTCCCCTGGGGCAGGACCCAGGTCCCCAAACACTTTTTATGACAATAACTTGCATATAAGCCTTTAAAATGAGAACTTTTGATTATTCATGATCATGTCCTATAGACTTTAATGGTGTTTGTGTGTTCTGCCAAATTTTTTGCCTTTTCGGTATGTTCTGGTGCGAACCCAAACCGGGGGGTATTCGGCCCATCCCTACTCGGATATATAGTTTCTGTTGGATACATTTAGACAATTAAACATCAAGAAGATATATCATGCAAGTAGCAAATATGTTGAGGAATATTTGTAAAGTGAGAGCTTTGGAGGAACACAAACTGGAACATTCATTGTGGAACTTCACCCAGAAGGATTTGCCCCTAACAAACATGCTATTTTTTGTGATACGGCACTGCGTCGCTTTAACTGAAAATTGCGCGGTCATGCGATGTTGTACCCAAATAAAAATGACACACATTTTTTCCAACAAATGGAGCTTTGTTTTGGTGGTATTTGCTTATCTCTGCAATTTTTTTTTTTGCGCTATAAACAAAAAAGACCGACAGTTTTAGAAAAAAAAACAATATTTTTTGCTTTTTGCTATAATAAATATCCAAAAAAAATGTTTTAAAAACAAATTTCTTCATCAGTTTAGGCCAATATCTAATCTTCTACATATTTTTGGTAAAAAAAAACACAATAAGCGTATATTGATTGGTTTGTGTAAAAGTTATAGTGTCTACAAAATAGGGGATAGATTTATGGCATTTTTTTTATTAGTAATGGCAGTGATCTGCTATTTTTAGAAGGACTGCGACATTGCGGCAGACAAATCGGACACTTTTGACACTTTTTTGGGACCATTGACATTTATACAGCAATCAGTGCTATAAAAATGCACTGATTGCTGCATAAATGTCACTGGTTAGGAAGGGGTTAACACTAGGGGGCAATCAAGGGGTTAAATGTGTGCTCCAGGGAGTGTTTATAACTGTGGGGGGATGGGACTGACTGGGGGGAGACATAACGCTGTTCGCAATTACTACAAACAACAGATCTGTCACTTCTCTCCTGTCAGAATGAGGATTTGTGTGTTTACATACACAAATCCCTATTCTGGCTCTCTGCCACGTGCATCGGGTCCCCCCCACCTACTATGGTTCTTAAAGGAGCCGCCATATGGGTACGGCGATTCGCAGGATGAAGCCACATTGCCGCTGTATATCTATGGGAGCTGGTCAGCAAGAGAACAGATGTATTTATTGAATGAATAACTTATGTACAAATCCATGCTTTATTATATTAACGTAAGATTTTTATCTAGGATGTTGTGTCTAAAGCCGGCCATAGACGGTTCGAATCTGAGCCGATTCAGCAGGGAGCGGCCGAGATTGGAACCATGTAAGGGCAGGCTGATTTTACCTAAGTTGACCAATCAATCAAGCTGAGTACAACCAGCCTGCCGGATTTTTCATGCCATTATTGGCAGCGGCTTTACCTGCTAGCACTAATCATTGTGTATTCTTCCCCCCGCCAGGAGAACACAATAGCTTCATGGGAGGGATTCCCCCATCAATGCTGACTGGTTTCAGGAAAGAAAATTGCTCCATCTATGGCGGGCCTATTTTCAGGGTCCTTAAGGATCAATACAGTTCCCTAGATATGTCTCTTACTATGTTTGTTTAACTGATAAGCTTCCTGGGAGAGTTTTAACAATTGTCTGTTTTAACATATGGCTTGGGGAGGGAGGGAAAATATTCAGGTAAAGAATGCTGTATATTTATATTTATAATAACATTTGTAAGGTAACTTGAGTCCATTTATATCCTTTATATTCCTTCTTGGTATACACCTGACAGAGACAATTTTAGTCACGCCATGCAAGATCACTACTCAAGCCACAAAATACTTAAAAAGGAAAGTCTTGATAAGTGTTTGTTACCGCCAGTAGGGTTCCAAGCATTCCATACGGTGTTTTGACTCACACTGCAAATAAAAACATATATCTGTTATACCAGGTCTTCATCCATCATAGGCCTTTTCATTAAAACTCTGTACTAATAATAAGTGATTCACTTTGGTAATGGGATAAATTGTGTCCGAATCATGATCACAAGTCATTTTCTAGAACATGGTTCCTGGCGCATTGTTATATCCAGTTACTATAGCCTGGCATAAACCTGGACCCTAGAAACATTCACAAATCTGTTGATATCCAACTTATAAATGGTGTTTTCAGCCTATAAAACTTACGTTTATTTTTTCAAAGGATTAACATCCCTTCCTAATTTTCCCCTTCTGCTAAAAATGTGGTTGTTTGCTTGCTTCATTTTTTTTGTGTGTCTATCTCTTCCTGTCTTAACATATGGCAATAAAAACATGACAGAGGCTCAAACTCTTCTCTGCTTTATCCAGAAATAAATTGCCCATTGTATAGCACTAAACAGCATGTGGACCAACTTTTGTTCTGGGGTATGACCTCTGGGAGGTCTGCAAACAAAATACACATTTGATATGTCAGGGTGATGTTTGAACCCGTTATTTGTAGTACTTTCGTAGCTGTCTGCTGCCAAAGGGAGCCCAACTCCCTACAGCTCCAGAAAGTATAGAGTAGAGTACCCATCTCTCCACAGTCTCTGAAACATCTATCTTTTAATGGTGGGGAACATTCTGTGAATTCTAACTGGTGTATAATACCACCTAGTATGCAGTTTCATTACAATTTCCTTAATAGCTACTGAGCGGGTACATTTATGCATATTATTGACCATATCGCGCCAATCCTCTGCTGAGAACTCCAGGCCCACCTCCGCTTTCCATCCCAACATTGCCTGGGATTTAGCTTCCGTGTGGTGATCATTCAGGTGCATATATAATGTGGAGATTGTCCCACTATCCCTGGACCCCTCGTGGCACAAGTTTTCAAAAGGTGTTCTAGTATCCCCCTAATTTGGGAGATAGCCTTTTGGAAGAAGTGGCGTATCTGTAGGTATTTATAGAGATCCGAGTTGGGTATGGCATAGTTTTGGTATAGATGTTCAAACGAGCAGAATGTGGTGCCCTGTAGTAATGAATGCAGCATCACCAGTCCTTGTAAGGACCAGTGAGCAAAGTCTATTTCTGCGTTAAATGCCACAGGGAAGCTAGGGTCACCCAAAAATGAAGTCAGCAGGGATGGTTTAGAAAAGAGCTCAAACTGACTCTAGAGTTTTTAAAGTTAATTATCCTTTTAATTACGGTATGTAAGTTTATTTTGCATGCCAATATTCTCTATGACCAGCAAGTTTGATGATTACTTTATAGAAATATAGATAAATTAATTTTTTGTAATTTTTTTTATTATCCAAAAATTTTTGTGTTCATTACGTAGTTAATGACTTGGTCAAAAAAAGAAATTGTGCCTCATTTAAATTTATTGTTAACCTATTTGGCCTGGTTCTTTTTCACCTGGGATGGGTGCACTTTGATCATGTGCCCTACTCATGCATGCAGCATCAGGTTCACACATATTTTAAGAGCTAACAAAAATGTTTCAAAATTAAAAGATTTCCACAATAAGTATCCTTTTTAGGTGTTAAGCTCACAAACTGACATAAATAAGGGATGAGAGTTGCAATACTGGCACTGGAGCTGCCCACTTTACAAGCAGCCCTGACCCAAGATAGTTTTAGTAATATGAAACACAGATTATCATTAGTAATACTCTTCTTCCCAAATGTTTTGCCCTTGTAACCCTAAACTGGCTTTTGCCTCCTGTTTATCACAACATATTTTGATAGAAAAAAAATTGTGTGACTGAGACAGCGCAAGAAAACTTGAAGACCTTAGTATGGCCTGAAATGGAAAAAAAATGCTTTCCATTTGCGATAAAGCAATGTTCTTTTGTGACCGAGCAAAAATGAAAATCATTTATTGCCCAACACCTTTAATTAATTTTATTTTTTTCTGTACATGTACATTGAAGATTGTGAAGTCAATGCAGTTTATTTTATTCTAAGCAAAAAAATGTTCTCTCCATTCAAAGAACTTTTTAAAAATATGGCACACCTTGAAATGTATTTGTTATGCAACAGCAACAGTAAAATAATGTCTGGTTTCTATTTATTTAGTAGACAAAGTTTGCACTAAAGCTGGTCAAAAATAGTAACTCTTTTATTGATTATTAGTTGAAATATATAGAACAGAAGTTACAAAAGATCACAATACAGGCTCCCTTGTCCCTGGATACATTTTTATCAAACATTTATTAAACTGTGAGGCCGATTTACTAAAGGAGTCTTTACTGAAAGTCAATATTCACAAAAATGAGTATTGACTTCAAATATCCAATCAATTGAAAATAAAAATTCCTGCTCACTTTTATTATCCCACATGCAGATGTTGGGGTATATGTGAATATTCACACATTTGTTTTCAGTGAAGATTCATAATTTCATTAGTAAATCAGCTTGTACCTGTGTTCTCTACAATATTTGCAGATATAGTATTACTATCGTTTTAATAGTTCATGCAGCCTGGATGTACAGTATATTGGACAAAAAGTGTAGTCCCGTTTTTTAGGGTGTCAGTGAGCACTGTAGCCTGTAGGCCCTGTTGATAGAAGTACATGAAAATACATGTAACTTACATTTTGATGCTTTTCTAACATATGAAAACCATCCCCTCCCAAAGCAACTTTACCTTAACTAAAATTTTCACTGGATGTCAGAACCCCATTAGAGTAGCACAGAACACATGAAAACACATAAATACACATAGAAATGCATATTAAAATGCATGTAAAAATGCATAACACTACATTGGAAATGTGTGAACCCAGCCTTACCGTTCTGGAAAATAATAATAAACTGACTCATAATACAATATGTACATTTCTTTCTTCACATAAACTAAATTATCTGTTGACAAACAGCATAAACCAAATACTGTATTCCTATTCCAAAGAGGTACTGTGATAATGCATGGTGTTGCTTAAGAGTATACTATTGTTTGGCACTTTTACGCAGGTAAACAAAAATGGTAAAACATTATTATACTAAGGAAATTGTGGGTAATATTTTTTAAAGGAATAAAAAATTTAAACTTTTTTTTAATTTACTTACCTTCTAACTTTCAGAATATATAAGTAAATCAGACACAATGCAAAACTCCAAAAACGCTCCATTTGTAATGTTGATTCTCTGTCATTCAGGCAGCATGGTGGAGGTGACTTGAAGTTTACACTTGCATGTAAGAAAGTATAAGATACTCACTAGTTTAAGTATTGTAAGAGCTGGAAGGGAGTGGCCATAATCCATTTATGGATGATGGAATTTATCTGCAAGCAATCCAGACGTATAAACCTTGTGCTGATACTAATTTCATGTACTGGAATTGTAAATGGTGGTTTGGTAAGTTGTTTATTTTATTGCTACTCCTTTTGCTTATCTTTTTAAAACATTTTAAAATGTTACGCAAATATACACAGCTTCTAATTGGAACATGCCAATTAGTATATGCTGATATTAAATCATTCTGGAAAAGCATTTTTTGGGATACAATGACCACCTATTCTCTTAATATGATTAAAAAAAAAAGATTTAAAATAAAATAAGAGAACTATAGAGCTTAGCGTAAAATCAATTTAGGTAAACACAGCAGTTGCTGTAGTCTTAATAAGGGGTTTCTCAACCAGGCAGGGCATGCCAGCAATTTGGAGTGTTGTCTGTGTTCCCCCAGATTGTTGAAAACATAGGACTCAGTTTGCCCTGGATCAGCATCATGGGTTGCCATATAGCAGATGGGTCAGCATCATAAGAACTAATGATGCTCCAGGGGCAGGATGCACAGCATCATTTGTTGCTATCCTGATGGAAGCTGGCTCATTTGCACCATGGCAATGCAGGACTCTGTTGCAGGGCCGGCTACATGCAGGGCAGCTTCCAGCATCCAGGAGAAGATGGAAGTCCTCCAGACCTCCACCTCCTGCTCCCAATCATAGGCTATTGAATCCAGTGATAATTAGGCTTTAAAATCCTCAGCATTTTGGCACAGATTTGTCTAGGTTACTTTGTATACCGCCAAAGTGCTTTGAGCTGGACCTGTAGGATGTTACTTTTGGGCTGTTAGTTTGCGGTGTCAAAGAGAGAGTTCAAGCATGTTTTTAGGCACAATAGTCTCCTCCCCAAAGTGATATAAAAAAAACAATACTTGAACTAATCTGAACCAATAAGCAGAGGACTATATAAATCTATTTCACTAAGCATTTAATATGAAGCTCATCTCTAGTTAATAATACATTGTTTTACTATATTTGCACCCAATCAGTCTCGGTATGCGTAGCTTTTTTTCTTAAGCCTCTAGAAACCAGAAATACTCATTACTAGGGATGAGCTTAGTGTTCAAGTCGAACCCATGTTCGACTCGAACATTGCATGTTCGGCGAATTACGAACGACATGGACCATCGCACCAAATTCGAGTGGCGCATCACAGCCCATAACTCACTGTGGCATCGCAGTGCATTGCTGGCTGATGATTGGCCAAGCATGCACTATGACCCGCATGCTTGGCCAATCACAGCGCCATCTGTACAGAAAGCTGTAATTGGCTAAAGCCAGGGAGCCAGGGTGGCTTTGGCCAGTTATGGCTCAGGGGGTTTAGTACACGCCCCACACAATATAAGGCCGCCTGCACGTCGGCCCTGTGTATTGTGTTCCGGCGTTGAGAGAGAGATAGAGAGAGAGATAGTGTCATTTGATTTAAGTTAGATAGAGTAGGCAGGCGAGTCATTTAGCTGCACTTACAGGGTATTGTGTATATATGTACATCCTAGGTGTTGTATATATATATATATATATATATATATATATATATATATACACTGTATTCAGTTTAGCTAGATCCGTTCCTGTTATTCTCTTCCTACTGACAGGCAGGCAGGTGTTTTTACAGTATTTACAGCTACATGAAGAAAATTGCTGGTGTTCTTCTGATCCTATTAGTCCTATTAGCTACAGTATTTACAGTTAGTGTAGTGCGTCCTCTGCACAGTGTGCACCTAAAGCTACCTGAAGAAAATTGGTGGTGTTCTTCTGATCCTATTAGTACCACAGGCAGCTGTAGTATTTACAAGTTAGTGTAGTGCGTCCTCTGCACAGTGTGCACCTAAAGCTACCTGAAGAAAATTGGTGGTGTTCTTCTGATCCTATTAGTACCGCAGGCAGCTGCAGTATTTACAAGTTAGTGTAGTGCGTCCTCTGCACAGTGTGCACCTAAAGCTACCTGAAGAAAATTGGTGGTGTTCTTCTGATCCTATTAGTACCACAGGCAGCTGTAGTATTTACAAGTTAGTGTAGTGCGTCCTCTGCACAGTGTGCACCTAAAGCTACCTGAAGAAAATTGGTGGTGTTCTTCTGATCCTATTAGTACTGCAGGCAGCTGCAGTATTTACAAGTTAGTGTAGTGCGTCCTCTGCACAGTGTGCGCCTAAAGCTACCTGAAGAAAATTGGTGGTGTTATTCTGATCCTATTAGTACCGCAGGCAGCTGTAGTATTTACAAGTTAGTGTAGTGCGTCCTCTGCACAGTGTGCACCTAATGCTACCTGAAGAAAATTGCTGGTGTTCTTTTGATCCTATTAGTTCTATTAGCTACAGTATTTACAGTTAGTGTAGTGCGTCCTCTGCACAGTGTGCACCTAAAGCTACCTGAAGAAAATTGGTGGTGTTCTTCTGATCCTATTAGTACCGCAGGCAGCTGTAGTATTTACAAGTTATTGTAGTGCGTCCTCTGCACAGTGTGCACCTAAAGCTACCTGAAGAAAATTGGTGGTGTTCTTCTGATCCTATTAGTACCGCAGGCAGCTGTAGTAATTACAAGTTAGTGTAGTGCGTCCTCTGCACAGTGTGCACCTAAAGCTACCTGAAGAAAATTGGTGGTGCTCTTCTGATCCTATTAGTACCGCAGGCAGCTGCAGTATTTACAAGTTAGTGTAGTGCGTCCTCTGCACAGTGTGCACCTAAAGCTACCTGAAGACAATTGCTGTTGTTCTGCTGCCATTAATACCACAGGCAGGCAGCTACAGTATTTACAGTTATGCCCTGTACACACGATCGGACATTGATCGGACATTCCGACAACAAAATCCATGGATTTTTTCAGACGGATGTTGGCTCAAACTTGTTTTGCATACATACAGTCGCACAAAGTTGTCGGAATTTCTGATCGCCAAGAACGCGGTCACGTACACCACGTACGACGAGACTATAAAAGGGCAGTTCAGAACCAAGCGCGGCACCCCTTGGGCTCCTTTTGCTAATCTGGTGTTAGTAAAAGTTTGGTGAGAGATGATTCGCGATTTTCAGACTCGTGGTTTTCAGATCGTTTTCTGCTGTTCAGTTTGTGCTTGTGGGTTTTTATCTGGTCTTCAGTGCGTACAGTGAGTAAGTATTTGACTATTCAGTGCATTCTTGTCCACTTGCTGCTGTTTTTCAGGTCGCTCTTCACAGGCCTTGCTGTTCTTCAGTGCGTTCTGTTACTTCGTTCTGAGAAGCCGACCGTTTTCTAGCCATGTTGCGTATACGTACTCCTAGTAGAGTTCGTGCTCTGCAGGGGCTCTTACCTTGACACAAGTCCAGTCCATGAACAGGGTGGGGAGGAGTTCATTGACCAAGAATTGGTTGCTCCAGCGTGACCAGTTCTGTCACATGCCTTTGCTCCGTGAGATCCGTGAGAATAATCCTTACGATTTCAGGAACTTTCTCCGGATGACAGACCCCGTGTTTTACCATTTGTTGGCTTTGCTGACCCTTTATATTAGCAGGCAGGATACCTGCATGAGGCAAGCCACCACTCCGGAGCAAAGGCTCGTCGCCACCCTGCGGTACTTGGTGACGGGGAGAAGCCTGCAGGACTTGAAGTTCTCGACAGGCATCTCCCCCCAGGCTCTGGGGATCATTATCCCGGAGACCTGTTCTGCCATCATCCAGGTCCTGCAGAACAGTCCACCACCAAGAATGGAAGGGGTCACTCCTTACCGGAAAGCCATGATCCCCAACTACAGAGGATCATAACGCGCAAAACAGCTGAAACTTGCAACTGGGACTTGCATCGGTATCCACTTAAGAGGTCATCAAAACATCAAGGGTTATGGACCAGCTCGTAGAAGAAGCGTACCATAAAATGAAGATGGAACTCACATAGTGTAAAACCTTTAACCACTTCAGCCCCGGAAGGATTTACCCCCTTCCTGACCAGAGCACTTTTTACAACTCGGCACTGCGTCGCTTTAACTGCTAATTGCGCGGTCATGCAATGCTCTACCCAAACGAAATTTGCGTCCTTTTCTTCCCACAAATAGAGCTTTCTTTTGATGATATTTGATCACCTCTGCCATTTTTATTTTTTGCGCTATAAACGGAAAAAGACTGAAAATTTTGAAAAAAAATGATATTTTCTACTTTTTGTTATAAAAAAAAATCCAATAAACTAAATTTTAGTCATACATTTAGGCCAAAATGTATTCGGCCACATGTCTTTGGTAAAAAAAATGTCAATAAGCGTATATTTATTGGTTTGCGCAAAAGTTATAGCGTCTACAAACTAGGGTACATTTTCTGGAATTTACACAGCTTTTAGTTTCTGACTGCCTATGTCATTTCTTGAGGTGCTAAAATGGCAGGGCAGTACAAAACCCCCCCAAATGACCCCATTTTGGAAAGTAGACACCCCAAGGAAATTGCTGAGAGGCATGTTGAGCCCATTGAATATTTATTTTTTTTGTCCCAAGTGATTGAATAATGACAAAAAAAAGAAAAAAAAAATTACAAAAAGTTGTCACTAAATGATATATTGCTCACACAGGCCATGGGCATATGTGGAATTGCACCCCAAAATACATTCAGCTGCTTCTCCTGAGTACGGGGATACCACATGTGTGGCACTTTTTGGGAGCCTAGCCGCGTACAGGGCCCCGAAAACCCAGCACCACCTTCAGGATTTCTAAGGGCATACATTTTTGATTTTACTCCTCACTACCTATCACAGTTTTGAAGGCCATAAAATGCCAAGATGGCACAAACCCCCCCCAAATGACCCCATTTTGGAAAGTAGACACCCCAAGCTATTTGCTGAGAGGCATGGTGAGTATTTTGCAGCTCTCATTTGTTTTTGAAAATGAAGAAAGACCAGAAAAAAATTTTTTTTTTTCTTTTTTCAATTTTCAAAACTTTGTGACAAAAAGTGAGGTCTGCAAAATACTCACTATACCTCTCAGCAAATAGCTTGGGGTGTCTACTTTCCAAAATGGGGTAATTTGGGGGGGGGGTTTGTGCCACCTGGGCATTCCATGGCCTCCGAAACTGTGATAGGTAGTGAGGAGTGAAATCAAAAATTTACGGCCTTAGAAAGCCTGAAGGCGGTGCTTGGTTTTCGGGGTCCCGTGCGCGGCTAGGCTCCCAAAAAGTCCCACACATGTGGTATCCCCGTACTCAGGAGAAGCAACAGAATTTATTTTGGGGTGTAATTTCACATATTCCCATGGCATGTTTGAGCAATATAACATTTAGTGACAACTTTGTGCAAAAAAAAAAAAAAAATTGTCTCTTTCCCGCAACTTGTGTCACAATATAAAATATTCCATGGACTCGACATGCCTCTCAGCAAATAGCTTGGGGTGTCTACTTTCCAAAATGGGGTCATTTGGGGGGGGTTTGAACTGTCCTGGCATTTTATGCACAACATCTAGAAGCTTATGTCACACATCACCCACTCTTCTAACCACTTGAAGACAAAGCCCTTTCTGACACTTTTTGATTACATGAAAAAATTATTTTTTTTTGCAAGAAAATTACTTTGAACCCCCAAACATTATATATTATTTTAAAGCAATTGCCCTACAGATTAAAATGGTGGGTGTTTCATTTTTTTTTTTCACACAGTATTTGCGCAGCGATTTTCAAACGCATTTTTTGGGGAAAAAACACACTTTTTTAAATTTTAATGCACTAAAACACACTATATTGCCCAAATGTTTGATGAAATAAAAAAGATGATCTTAGGCCGAGTACATGGATACCAAACATGACATGCTTTAAAATTGCGCACAAACGTGCAGTGGCAACAAAATTAATACATTTTTAAAAGCCTTTAAAAGCCTTTACAGGTTACCACTTTAGATTTACAGAGGAAGTCTACTGCTAAAATTACTGCCCTCGATCTGACCTTCGCGGTGATACCTCACATGCATGGTGCAATTGCTGTTTACGTTTGACGCCAGACCGCCGCTTGCGTTCGCCTTAGCGCGAGAGCAGGGGGGATAGGGGTGCTTTTTATTTATTTTATTTTTTTCTTTATTTTTTTTTGCTTTTTTATCTTATTTTTAAACTGTTCCTTTCATTTTTTTTTTTTTAAATCATTTTTATTGTTATCTCAGGGAATGTAAATATCCCCTATGATAGCATTGGTAGTGACAGGTACTCTTTTTTGAAAAAATTGGGGTCTATTAGACCCTAGATCTCTCCTCTGCCCTCAAAGCATCTGACCACACCAAGATCGGTGTGATAAAATGCTTCCCCAATTTCCCAATGGCGCTATTTACATCCGGCGAAATCTAAGTCATAAAATGCTCGTAGCTTCCGGTTTCTTAGGCCATAGAGATGTTTGGAGCCACTCTGGTCTCTGATCAGCTCTATGGTCAGCTGGCTGAATCACCGGCTGCATTCTCAGGTTCCCTGTTGAGACAGGAGAGCCAGAGAAAAACACGGAAGACGGTGGGGGGGGGGCATTCCCTCCCACTGCTTGTAAAAGCAGTCTAGAGGCTAATTAGCCGCTAGGATTGCTTTTACATGAAAGCCGGCTAAAAAGAATGATACCAAGATGATACCTAAACCTGCAGGCATCATTCTGGTATAACCACTCAAAGTCGTGAATGGCGTACCTGAAGACAAAAAAATGGTTAACAATAAAGCACAGTAAACGGTAAAGTATAAATAATTACATACCTGAAAAGCAAACATGATAAAACATAATAACAATAAAACATTGCAGAATAGAATACAGTAAAAAGAGCAGAACAATAGAGAGAGAATAGAGAGAGAGAGAGAACAATAAAACGACAACTATTTTTTTTTATTTTTGTTTGTGTTTTTTTTTTTTTTACACTTTTTTTTTGTAACTGTAACTTTTATAACTGTAACCGGTTCCAGGTTCGAGTCTCTCAAAATGCGATGGCATCTTGGGAGACCCTGTGAAAGTGTGTCCTAGTCTGTGCAATGCTGTACCTTACGCTAATACTCAACTAGTGCATGGTAGCGTTCAAAACATTCACCAAGTGTTACTGCAGTGCTGGTTTGACTACGACCGGGGTGTACTACGCCGCTGGTGCTTGCCAGTTCACCAAAACGCTACAAAGAAAAGTGTCAGTGATCGATCGATACTGCACTTGGGTGGGCTGGACTGGGCTGGGCCGGGCGGAGGGGCAAAACGCAGGTGCTAGCAGGTAGTATAGATCTGATCGGATCAGATATTGATGCTTTCAGATACTATACCACTAAGGGAGGTGTACGGTGCGTGTACGGTGCGTGCGTGGGTGTTCGCGGTACTGGCGCTAATCTGACGCTGCCTAGGTCGACGCATATCACCGCCGGGCGATCAGGGGGCTAAACCTTTATTCGGTAATAAACGGCGGGTGCCCTGACACTATAAAAAATAAACGAACTAACCAGCGTCACCCGTAACGGTTATACGGTGATCAGTGGTGAAAGGGTTAACTAGGGGGCCATCAAGGGGTTAAAACATTTATTAGATAGTATATGGGGGTCCCTGTCGCTATAAAACACTGACGGCGAACCTAAATATTTACGTCCCTAACTAGCGTCACCAGCGACACTAATACAGTGATCAGAAAAATGATCGCTTAGTGACACTGGCGACAGGGGGTGATCAAGGGGTTAAAACTTTATTAGGGGGGTAAGGGGGGTACCCTAGACCTACAGGGGGCTAAACCTTTATTCGGTAATAAACGGCGGGTGCCCTGACACTATAAAAAATAAACGAACTAACCAGCGTCACCCGTAACAGTTATACGGTGATCAGTGGTGAAAGGGTTAACTAGGGGGCAATCAAGGGGTTAAAACATTTATTAGGCAGTATATGGGGGTCCCTGTCGCTATAAAACACTGACGGCGAACCTAAATATTTACGTCCCTAACTAGCGTCACCAGCGACACTAATACAGCGATCAGAAAAATGATCGCTTAGCGACACTGGTGAGGGGGGGTGATCAAGGGGTTAAAACTTTATTAGGGGGGGTAAGGGGGGTACCCTAGACCTACAGGGGGCTAATACTAACTGTCCCACCACTGCTAACTGTCACAAACTGACACTATGCAGTAATCAGGAAAAAAAAAAAAAAAAACCTGCTTGGTGTCAGTTTGTGACAGGGGGGGGGGTGATTAGGGGTGGATCGGGGGGCGATCGGGGGGGGGATCGGGGGTGTAATGTATGCCTGGCATGTTCTACTGTGTGTGTGTGTGTGTGTTTGGTGCACTTACATGTCATCTCTCCTCGGCGCTGGAACGGAAACTGCCAGACCGAGGAGAGATGACATCACATCCTCTGCCTCTGTGTACTATACAGAGGCAGGGGATGTTTCTCATTGGCTGGGAGCGATCGCGAGGGGGGGGCCACGATCGGATGGCCTCCCCCTCGTCTGTCATCGCTCCCAACCAAATGCCGACCACAGCTGGCACCGGGGGGGGGTCCGATCGGACCCCCCACCCGCGGGAAGGCAATCACGTTTCAGGTACGTGATTTTGCCTGCCCGTGCCGCTCTGCTCACGTATATAGGCGTGAGGCGGTCGGCAAGTGGTTAAGGACTTTATTAAAACTCATAAAAATCACACTTACAATGTCATTGTCACGTACCTGGTAGGTTTTGAGCCTAAAGTGCAGAGAGAGACCTCCCCTACGGCTCCCACTCTTGGCCCTCTGGAATGGGGAAAGAGGACACAGGAGTAAGGAGTGGTATGGGTTCCTGGCAGGATCAACAGTCATCCAGAAGTCCTGGAGTGGTGGGAACTCAGGAACCAGGAACTGAAGAGAAGACTGGAGACTGGAACGCAGACTGGAGCCAGGAACAACAGCAGGTAAGTAGGCAGAGAACTGGAGTGCTGGACTGGAACCAGGAACCACAGCAGGTTGCAGACTGGATACTGGAGCGCTGGACTGGAACCAGGAACAACAGCAAGTAGCAGGCTGGATACTGGAATGCTGGACTGGAACCAGGAACAACAGGAGATAGCAGACTGGATACTGGAGCGCTGGACCGGAACCAGGAACAACAGCAAGTAGCAGGCTGGATACTGGAATGCTGGACTGGAACCAGGAACAACAGCAGGTAGCAGGCTGGGTACTGGAAGGCTGGACTGGAACCAGGAACAACAGCAGGTAGCAGGCTGATAGCAGGTTTCAAGCAAAAGGATAGTCAGACAGGCTGGTGGTCGGTATCGGGCGGACAGCAGAGGAACGCAGACTGGAGCCAGGAACAACAGCAGGTAAGTAGGCAGAGAACTGGAGAGCTAAACTGGAACCAGGAACCACAGCAGGTAGCAGACTGGATACTGGAGCGCTGGACTGGAACCAGGAACAACAGCAAGTAGCAGGCTGGATACTGGAATGCTGGACTGGAACCAGGAACAACAGCAGGTAGCAGGCTGGGTACTGGAAGGCTGGACTGCAACCAGGAACAACAGCAGGTAGCAGGCTGATAGCAGGTATCAAGCAAAAGGATAGACAGACAGGCTGGTGGTCGGTATCAGGCGGACAGCAGAGGAACCAAGGATCAGACAGGAGAATGGTCTAAGCAAGCCAAAGGGTCAGATGCAGGCAAGTAGCTGGATAGTCAAAAAGGAAGCCGGGTCAAATAACAGAAGGGTTCAGATCAGATCAGGTTTTGGCACACGGAACGCTGTAGAGCAGACAGCAGGGACTGAGTGTGACAGGCAGGTTTAAATAGCCCGCCTGGTGCCAACGGGGGTGTGCGCGCGCGTGCCCGTGCGCAGTAGCTCATGTGTGCGCGCGCGCATGCATGGTGGCGCCCGCGTTCCAGTAAGCCTGGAACGCCGATTACTGGCAGGATCTTCTTGACATTGCCCCCCCAAGGGGAAGCCTCCGGATGCCCTTTTGGGCAAATTTTTTGGGATGGGACCTTTTAAAAGATTGCAACAGACCTTCAGCATGAATATTATCCTCAGGCTCCCAAGAATTCTCTTCGGGGCCAAACCTCCTCCATTTTATCAGGAATTGATTCTGATTACGTCTCCTCCTATGGTCCAAGATAGATTCCACCTCAAATTCCTACCAAAATTGGATCAGGAGGATCCGTACTTCGACCTGGAAATGGATTGAAAATGGAAGGTTTGAGTAAAGACACATGGAATACCGGGTGGACTATTAACGAATCGGGGAGTTTTAGTTCATATGCCACCTCATTAATTCTCCGTCTGACAGGAAATGGTCCTAAGAATTTGGGACCCAATTTTTTTCGAAAGGGCAGGCCAACCTGAGGTTCATCGTAGACAACCATACCTGGTCACCGGGTGCAAGTAACAGCTCACCTTGCCTTCTTTTATCGAAAGTTGTCTTGTTGTATTTCTGGGTCCTGATCATGGTTTCCTACAGAACCTGATTATTGGAGGTAAAGAAATTCAATCTCTCCTGAACTGCGGGTACTGTACATTCAGGAAGGGAATTAGGTAGAAATGAAGGGTGGAAGCCATAATTTGCAAAAAATTGAGTCTGTTTGATAGCGGAATTATTGGAGTTGTTGTAGGCGAATTCAGCCAATGGAAGTACGGAAATCCAGTCATCTTGGGCAAAAGAAGAGAAACAGCATAGGTATTGTTCAAGGATTTGGTTTGTTCTCTCTGTTTGCCCATTAGTCTGGGGGTGGTAGGCAGAGGAGAATGATAGCTCAATGTTCAGCTATTTACACAGAGACTTCCAGAATCGGGAGGTAAACCGTACCCCCCAATCTGAAACAATATTGGCCGGCACCCCGTGGAGTCTGATGACTTCTTTAATGAACATTTGTGCTGTTTCTGCAGCTGAGGGGGTACCCTTCATTGGGACAAAATGGGCCATCTTAGATAGCTGATCTACTATTACAAAGATGGTGGTGTAGCCCCCCGCCGGAGGTAGTTCAACAATAAAGTCTATGGATAACATCTTCCATGGCCTATCTGGGACAGGCAAAGGTCTTAGTAGCCCCCATGCCTTGGTTTTGTAACCCTTGTTCCTAATACAGGTTGTACAGGATTCCACAAATCTTTTGCAATCTTCACGTAACTGAGGCCACCAAAAGGTACGCTGAACCAGATCGGTGGTCTTAGTTATACCGAAATGTCCAGCCAGTGCATGATCATGACAAAGTTCCAATATAGGTACTCGTAGATTTTCAGGTATATAAATCTTACTTTCGTGCCAAAGTAGCCCATCCTTAATCTGAAGTTCTGGCCCAACAGAAGATCCCAGTCCCGAAGGAGCTGGCTTAATTTGGGAAAGCAGGTTTCCCTAAAGCAGGAGAAAATTCCCCGGGGACAGGATGGTGTCCGGAGGGGAAATTTCTTGGGGTTTGTGGAACATCCTGGATAGGGCATCGGGTTTAGTGTTTTTGGAGCCGGGGGGGTAAGTGACATGAAAAGAGAACCTGGAGAAAAATATAGCCAACCTGGCCTGTCGTGGCTTCAGCCTCTTTGCAGATCTCAAATACTCCAGGTTCTTATGATCTGTAAAAATTAAAACTGGATGAGCGGCTTCTTCCAGAAGGTAGCACCACTCCTCTAATGCTGATTTAATTGCCAGCAATTGTCTGTCTCCTACATCATAATTTCTCTCTGCCGTGGACAACTTGTGAGAGAAGAAGGCTACCGGGTACAGCAGGGCCTTGGTTCCCTGTCTTTGGGACAACACTGCTCCTACTTCAATTTCAGATGCATCTACTTCAAGTACAAACAGCAGAGAGGAATCTGGATGTTTTAATACGGAATCAGAAGTAAAGAGGACCTTGAGGGTCTCAAAAGCCTTTTGGGCTTCAGCGGACCAGTGAAAACGTGTTCCCTGTTTAGTTAACTGGGTAATGGGCGTGATAATGGCTGAAAACCCCTTAATAAATTTCCAATAGAAATTGGCGAATCCAACGAATCGTTGGATTCCCTTTTTGTCCGTTGGAACCGGCCAATCTAATATTGCAGCGATCTTTTGAGGATACATCCTAATGCCCTTACTAGAGATGATTAACTCCAAAAACTGTATACTTTCCTGTTCAAAATCACACTTTTCTGCCTTTGCATATAAGCCATGCTGTTGAAGCCGAGCCAACACACTTCTGACGTGTCTGCGGTGAGATTCAGAGGAACAAGAGAAGATTAGTATATCGTCTAGGTAGACGATGACAAACAGATCTAGAAAGTCTCGTAACACATCATTGATGAAGTACTGGAACGTAGCAGGGGCATTACACAATCCAAAGGGCATCACCAAATATTCAAAATGCCCATAGCGGGTACGGAAGGTGGTCTTCCACTCGTCTCCGCCCCTGATAGGGACCAAATTGTAGGCTCCGCGGAGGTCAAGCTTAGTGAACACAGTGGCAGTTCCAAGTCTTTGGAACAATTCTGGTACCAGAGGAAGAGGATAGCGATTCTTTACTGTAATTTTATTTAGTTCATAGTAGTCCACGCATGGTCGAAGGGTATGATCCTTCTTCTGTACAAAGAAGATGCCCGCACCTGCTGGAGACGTGGACGGGCGAATAAAGCCTTTCTTTAAGTTTTCATCGATATACTCTTTTAAAGCTCATTGTTCTACCTCTGTTAAAGGAAAAATCCTTAGAATGGAATCTTCGCTCCAGGGAGTAATTCGATAGGACAGTCATAGGCCCGGTGGGGAGGCAAGGCCTCTGCCCCCTGTTTACTAAACACATCTAGGAAGTCAGGTTAAACTTCGGGAACAGACTGGTGTAGGCTGGAATCTGTGTCTAGGCATAGCAAGGTAGTAGCCCTATGAGTGTCTTGAAATCCGCAGAACTGCTGACAAAAGGAAGAAGAAAAGGTATCCTCTCCTGTGGCCCAGTTGATGTCAGGATTGTGTGCTTGTAACCAAGGCATGCCGAGGATTATGGGAAACAGGGGTGAAGCAATGATATCCAAGCGTAGCAACTCTTGATGAGAGTTAAATATAATAACAGGTATTGGAGCAGTCTCTTGAGTGACAGGCCTGGATTTGATGGCGGTCCCATCAGCCAGATGAATGGAGAGTTAATGGGCCTTAGACAACAGGGGAATCTGGTGTTTTGCAGCAAAAGAAGAATCCATGAAACAGCTGCAAGCTCCAGAGTCAATAATGGCGGTTATTTGCAGAGTCTTTCCTGGGAGCTGTAATAAGATAGAGAGAGCAAGGTGAGAAGTGCTCTTGGCCAGAGGAACAACATAGTCAGTAGATAGGGAGAGACACTTACGGAGTTTAAGAGGACAGTTTCTGACGTAGTGTCCAGGTTCCCCGCAGTACAGGCACAAATTATTCATCCAACGACATTGACGCTCCTCCTGGGTAAAAGAAGGCCGAAGGACCCCAACTGCATAGGTTCAGGTGGGTTAAACTTGGATTTTTTCTTCATATAGGTGGTTTATTTAGTTGCCACCATCTAAGACTATTTAAGACTATTATTAGTTCACTTAGTTTTGGACTTTTAGGTTGGATGGGTGGTTAACCCTTGATGCCACCGTATTCCTTAGTTCACTTACATTTCAGTTCATCCTGATTTAACACTGTTTTCACAGTTTCTATGCACTTTTTGTAATTTATTAGCGCGATTCTTTTTGTTTTTTATTTTTTCAGTGCTATATGGGTGTCATATTGTCAGAATTGCTGCTTTTTCACTATGATATGCAATTGATTTATATTACATCATTTAGGTTTTTCATATACTAGCTCATTATTTAGCGCAGTTTTCCCCTTTGTTTTTTCTTTCTTTTAGCTGACCCTGACATAAATGTGGGGAGTTCTGAAAATGGCGTGATTGTGTAACCTTAAAAAGCACTGTTGGGTGTTATTTACTAAAGGAAAATACACTTTGTTCTACAAGTGCACTTGAGACTGCACTGAAACTGCACTTGTAGTGCAAAGTGGATTTGCCCTTAGGAAATAACCCCCATTGTCACTGAAAACAACAATTTCACCGCAACTAAATTTTAGGAGCATTGAAACAATAATCCACACATTCTTGAGTATCAATCTTTTTAATACCAGCACAATCACATGTGCATTTATAAAAGGTTTTTTAAAACAAACCAACATGTTTGTTGTATAACAATTTTTTGGGTCACATTAATAAAAGTAGAAATGTCCATTTAAGGTAAAACAGGCATGTTTCAAACAAACAAGAAAGACACAAATCTGGAACTTACAAAGTTCAACTTTTGTAGTAATTGAAGGCAATATCAGACATGAGTATTTATTTATTTATTTCAGGTACTTATATAGCGCCATCAATTTACGCAGCGCTTTACATATACATTGTACATTCACATCAGTCCCTACCCTCAAGGAGCTTACAATCTAAGGTCCCTAACTCACATTCATACATACTAGGGACAATTTAGACAGGATCTAATTAACCTACCAGCATGTCTTTGGAGTGTGGGAGGAAACCGGAGTACCCGGAGGAAACCCACGCAGGCACAGGGAGAACATGCAAACTCCAAGCAGGTAGTGTCATGGTTGGGATTCGAACCAGCGACCCTTCTTGCTGCTAGGCGAGAGTGCTACCACTACACCACTGTGTTACATTTATAAACTGTGTTTGATATTGCGTTCAGATGGGGTGAAGTCACCCCTGGAAAAGCCAAATTTTGAAGATGCACACAAATTGCCAAATGTCAACATGTGCTAGCTGCCATCATGGGAGATCGAGGGACGTGTTTTGGGGGTGCAAACCCTTCCTCAGAACTACTTTATTATTGAGGAAGGGGTTGCACCCCCAAAGCGCCTACATTGATCTCCCGTGATGGCAGATAGCACATGTTGACACACTGTGTGCATCTTCAAAATTTGTCTTTTCACGAATATGTCCAAAAATCTGAAAAATTTTTCTATTCAAAAAACAAAAAAAAAAGGAAGGGATTTGGAGGTGTTTTAAACTCTCCCTAAAACATCAATGATGTTCTTCATTTTGTTTTTAACAACATTGATGTTTTTCTGGATGTTTTCCAAGTCCCTATTACACCCCATGATCTCCCCGATCAGGATCTGGGCACTCTCACTGGTGAAATGTCCTGGATCCACAACATTACGATCACCTAAAAATATAAAAACAAAAACACACCATGTATTATAAATATGCCGGCATCCATCTCTTACCTGAGCCTGTGGTCGCAGACACTCACCTGTTGTGGTGACTATTTCCACCACGTCTCCTTCCTCCTCCTCCTCCTGTTGACTTTGTTGGATTTCCACTTCTTCATGAGGTGGGGGGTATGCGGTCTCCTTGGATGAGGGGTGTCCTCCGAGTCTTTTCTCTCTTATGTAAAAAAAAAATAGGTATACTTAGCACACAGATATTTGATGACAGAAATAGGAACATGAAACATTGCTTGGAAGTGGGTACAATTGTTATGGCAGAGTTGCAAGATGAAAAAATATTTGGGTCACTTTGTCAAGCTTGAATACTTACCTGTTTTGTACAAGCTTCACAGATGGAGTCACCCCTATAGTATACACTGGAGCACCTGTGTGTGGCCCCCTAATAAAAAGGGTGTTCTTGTGTCCCACACTAGTGCTCCTGCGTCCAGATGTGTAAACAGCTGCTGAGTGGCCTCTCCTTACACAGAATCTAGTTTGCATTTCATTCTAGTTACCAACTCATCTAGACACCAAAATTATTTGACGAGAAGTAGGCTAGCAAAAATGTATTCAAATGCATATGTCTAAAACATGGTGTTTTCTATGCCGAACAATGTTTCATACAAACGAATAATGTGGCCATGAACATGAAAGTTGCCATTTTAAACTGTACAACAGTAAAGAAAGGCCCGTAACACAGCATGTAATGCATAGGTGGAGGGAATACATGACTGTGGCAGCAGTGGAGTTAACAAAGATGGGGGAGTGTATATTATTTAACCGAGGGGGAGGTACTAGGAGGGTCTTTATAAGTTTATCCCGCCCTGGGAGGAGTAACAATTTCCTGTAGAAAGTTCCCTGAAGAGCACCATGGCTGACCTGGAGCGCCTGATGGAGCAGATGAGAGAAGAAGCAATGGTGAGAGGGGCCTGGCTCCAGGACACCATAGAGGCAGCGGTGAGGGGGACAGAACCTGCAGCTAGCAGGGGGGGAACGAGCGGCACTAGGAGACGGTGGTCGCGGCCTCCAGAGTGGTTTTCCCCTGAACAGCGGCAGCCCGGGACTCACGCCGGTCCCTCGGTGGGCCCGCCGCCTAAACGAGCGGCGAGTGAGCTGGATGGATGGAGGAGAAGGGATGGCGGAACGAATAGAGGTCAGCGGGATGGATCGGGAGCAGCGCGGCGGCCTAGACTAGCCAGAGTGGAGAGAAGTGCTAGCCCCGCCCCCAGAGTGAGTGAGGCTGAGGAGCGCAGCGGTGCACATGGAGAGATCCCTGGGCCTTCTGGTTCCACGGCAGGGGATCACAGAAGGAGTGAGAGAGGATGGCCTGGGAGAGCAGCGCTAGTACCTGACGGCAGGACTGTGGTTTCCAACACCGGTCCGGGCAAGGTACAGCAAAAATTAGCCGGCAGATGGGATACGCGGAGGCGGGGGCGTACGGCCGCGGCTTAAACGGCAACCTTGGCGTCCAGGCCGGGTGGGCCTTCATCGGCTGAGAAGGAAGAAGGGGAGTGCAATGGGGAAGATGAGCGGTCCGGGTCGGAAGAAGCGGCCCCCCCTCCAGGAGGACAGCAGCGGTGGAGAACAGAAGTCCGACTGATGAGGCGATGCCTGTGCAGCCTTGTGAGTCTAATGTCATTATTTCTGTTGCAGGTCTGCCGAGTAGTGGGGGGCTGGGGGTTGCAGGAGTAAGTGAAGTTGGCAGAGTGAATGAAGCAAGCGGGGGAGGCCTCTGGCTTAGGGGGTTTCTTGGCAGGCATAAAAGAGCTAGTGCAGCGTTTTGAAGCGGCAGAAAAGGGTCGCACGGGACCGGTGTCAGCATGGGTTCCGCCGGGGGATTCAGAGGCTGTAGGGGCAACAGGTGGAGCAGAAAAAAGTGGAGGGCCGGTTGTGCAGGCCGCAGTTGCATTGCCCAGCCCAGGGCCGACAGTGAGTGGGGCCGCGGAAGGGACGGAAAAAACAGCGGAGGCAGCAGGCAGGTAGGACATAACAAGGTTGGCTGACGCGGCAAAATTCGAAGTCTATGTTTGCTATGAGGGACCGTTAGGGCCGCATTTAAAACAAGAAGTGCGTGAAAAACTGTGGAAAGGTGAGTATGTGGAAATTTTTTCACTGCTACCATTGGAAAAATTCAATCTTGATAGAGTTAAGCTGGATGGTTCTAAGAGGAGATATCGTTTGATCCCTAGAACGTTTGCTAACTGGTTGCAAGCGTTTGCGATTATGGCAAGTGTGATAGGGGAAAAACAACCCGAGCATTGTTCGGCACTGTTTTGTTATCAAGATGCTATTGGTGAGGCGTACAGAGTTTATGGGGGAACAGCATGGTTGAGGTATGATGAGCAGTTCCGACAACGGAGGGCGGTCAGGCCGGCTCTGCGTTGGGATCACAAAGACATCAGCCTCTGGATGAAATTGATGACGACGGCGAGGGCACCCAATCAGTTTTTTCAGGGGGGGGCGGTGGACCTTCGACCCAGGGACATTCGGTCGGAAACAGAAAAGGGGTTTGTTGGCAATACAACACCGGGACATGCAGGTTTGGAGTCGCATGTAAGTATAAACACGTGTGTTCAGGATGCGGGGGCTCTCACCCCGGGTCCAGATGTTTTAAACAGGGAAAAGCTCGTACAAGAGAGACTGCAAACAAAAGGGAGGATCCCAGTGAAGGTGGAAAGGATGCGACCGTTTCTAGGTGGGTATCCGGACAAGGCAGCAGCTCAATTGTTGGAGGCAGGTTTTTCGGTTGGTTTTAGGATACCATGCGAGTTGATGGTGATCCCACCGGTTCCACGCAATTTACGGTCAGCAATACAACATCCGGATATGGTTCTGGAGAAGCTGAGAAAGGAGGTTGCATTGGGGCAGATGGATGGCCCATTTCCAGTTGCGCCGTTTGACGACCTAGTGGTCTCGCCGCTGGGGGTGGTCCCAAAAAAGTAACCGGGAAAATTCAGGCTAATTTATCATCTATCTTTCCCAAAAGGGGGGTCAGTGAACGATGCTATAGATCAGGGGGCGTGCTCAGTGACCTATACTTCATTCGATGCGGCAGTGGGATGGGTCCGTCGTTATGGGAAGGGGGCCCTGATGGCAAAAGCGGATGTGGAATCCACTTTCAGACTACTGCCGGTGCACCCGGATAGTTTTAGGCTACTGGGGTGTCATTGGAACAACGAATTCTACGTGGACAAGTGCCTACCCATGGGCTGCTCAATATCGTGCGCGATATTTGAGCAGTTTAGCTCTTTTGTGGAATGGGTGATGGGCGGGATGTGTTGGGGGTGAATTCTGTTATTCATTACCTAGACGATTTTCTTTGTATAGGTCCGGCGGCCTCTAGGATCTGCGCGGTGCTACTAGCCACGCTGGAGCACATCACAGATAGATTTGGCATTCCATTGGCTGCTGATAAGACGGAGGGACCTTGCACGGTCATCCAGTTCTTGGGCATTGCCCTAGATTCGGATGCAATGGAATGCAGGCTGCCGGACGATAAGCTGGAAGACCTGAAGAGAGAAATTGCAGGGCTTTTAGGATTAAAGAAAGTGCAGTTAAGGACACTACAGTCGGTATTGGGCAAGCTTAACTTTGCATGCCGCATATTACCAATGGGGAGGGTGTTTAGTCGCAGGCTTGCATCTAGCACAAGTGGAATCAAATCACCGAGACATTTCGTGCGATTAAGAGAAACGCACAGGGCAGATTTGAGAGTGTGGCATATGTTTTTGGAAAATTTTAACGGTAGGGCAATCTGAATGTCTGGTCCAGTCAGCAACTTTGACCTGGAACTATTCACGGATGCCGCAGGTTCCACGGGTTTTGGGGCATTTTTTCAGGCACAGTGGAGTCCAGGGCCATGGCCCCAGGCATGGGTTGAGGCAGGATTCACAAAGAATCTGGTGCTGCTGGAGTTGTTTCCGGTAGTGCTGGCGGTGGAACTGTGGGGAGCATAATTCAGGGATCTGAAGGTGCGTTTCCATGGGGACAATTTGGGGGTGGTGCAAGTAATTAACAGGATTACGGCATCATCTCCTCCAGTGATCAGGTTATTGCAACACTTAGTATTGTGCTGTCTGCAGTTGAATGTTTTCAAGGTATTGCAAGGTATTATAACACAGTTGGAGGGGGTATGCTTATCTACCTATGAATGTATGTTGTTTAAAGTGGCAATTTTGTTGGCTTTTTTGGGGGCTTTCAGGGTCGGGGAATTAGTCAGCCCTTCTAAGAAAGTGGAAGGGGGGCTGGGTTATCATGATGTACAGTATGGGGCGGAGGGGTTAAAGTTGTGGTTACGGAAATCTAAGACCAATCAGCTGGGAAAAGGCAGACTGGTACAGGTTTACCCAGTGAAGGGATCGCAGTTATGCCCGGTAGAGGCGGTTCGGGAATTTTTAAAATGTCGTTCAGAACGACCGGGCCCCTTTTTGGTACATTTAAGGGGTGAATTTTTATCTAGATTTCACATTGTGGCAGTCTTTATGAAATTCATACGGGGATTGGGCCTGGATGAGAAGGATTTCTCGTCCCATTCGTTTAGGATAGGAGCAGCTACGGAAGCAGCCAGAAATGGGATGCATGTGGATGCGGTTAAACTAATTGGGTGGTGTGAATCTAATAGGTTTCAGTCTTACGTTCGGCCCCACCTGGTGGTAGGTTTGTAAACAGAATTGGACAGTTTCTGGTAGAGTGGGTGATATGGTAATGAATGTGGACTATAGGGGTTTTTTATAGTTCGGTTGTTTTTTCTTTTCTTCTGTTTCAGATTCGTTGACGGGGATGGTCTGGATCATGGGCCATTCTTACGTGTCCTGGGGGGCACGGAGAGGTGACGCACGTTTTGAGGGTAGGCAATTGGGTTTCAGCAAACGGGAGGCATGTATCAAGTGGTTGGGGATCCCCGGCATGTTGTGTGGAAGGTTGGTTGCTGAGGTGCATTGGTATGCACAACGAGACAGGCCGCCGGACGTATTAGTTATTCATGTAGGCGGCAATGACTTGGGCATTAGGGCCATGGTAGACATAAAACGAGACATAAAGTTGGACGTTTGGCAGTTGAAGGAAGCTTTCCCTAAGATGGTGATTGTCTGGTCTGACATGGTGGCTCGGACATCATGGAGGATGGCTAGGTCAGTAGAAGGTGTGAACAGGGCACGGAAAAAAATAAACAGAGAAGTGAGCAAGTTCGTGATCAATAATGGTGGTTTGGCGTTTAGACACCTTGAACTTGAGTTTGAAACCTGGAGGTATTTACGGGCTAATGGGGTTCACTTGAACGAAGTGGGTATAGACTTGTGGGCCTTAGGTTTACAAGATGGCATACAGCGAGCCCTTTGGGTGTGGAGGGGCACACGAGACTAAGGTTTTATTCTCGTGTGCTGTGGCGGGCGTTGGTCTGGGCAAGAGAAAGAAGATGGCAAAAAGTAAGAGTTTTTTTTTGGGAGCTAGCGTTGATATGGCTCATGATGGTGGTTCCCAGTTAATGGAGGTTAACCGGGAAGTGATAATGGGGCCCTGCGGTCATTGGTAGTCTCTGAGCCAGCTTGTCGGCTTGAGGCCTATGTGACAAATTTGATGGGACCGCAGGGCAAGTTTTTGCTATTGGACACTGATGATTATGAAGCTGTTGTTCAGACCAACGCTTGAGAAATTAGACAGGTTGTTTAACAGATGTTGTTGTTTTGCTGTTTTTATGATGGATATGTTATATATTTATAGTTTTTGATATTCTAAGATATATTTGTTTAAATAAAATAGGCTGCTACGGCCTTTTAATACTCCAATATCGGTGTGGTCTGAGTTATTGGGGTAAGGGTATATAGTGGTGGTAGAAGGGTATGTTAATTACATCTGTTATCCTACAGTCAAGAAAGGCTCGTAACACAGCATGTAATGCATAGGTGGAGGGAATACATGACTGTGGCAGCAGTGGAGTTAACAAAGATGGGGGAGTGTATATTAGTTAACCGAGGGGGAGGTACTAGGAGGGTCTTTATAAGTTTATCCCGCCCTGGGAGGAGTAAGAGTTTCCTGTAGAAAGTTCCCGCCCACTCTCCCTTATATTAGTAAAGTATTGTTAGGATGTAGGGGTATTGTCTTGTTTTCTTTTACAGGTGATGGTCGCAGATATGTCGTGGCAGTGGCGGGCGTTGGTCTGGGCAAGAGAAAGAAGATGGCATAAAGTAAGAGTTTTTTTTTGGGAGCTAGCGTTGATATGGCTCATGATGGTGGTTCCCAGTTAACGGAGGTTAACCGGGAAGTGATAATGGGGCTCTGCGGTCATTGGTAGTCTCTGAGCCAGCTTGTCGGCTTGAGGCCTATGTGACAAATTTGATGGGACCGCAGGACAAGTTTTTGTTATTGGACACTGATGATTATGAAGCTATTGCTCAGACCAACGCTTGAGAAATTAGACAGGTTGTTTAACAGATGTTGTTGTTTTGCTGTTTTTATGATGGATATGTTATATATTTATAGTTTTTGATATTCTAAGATATATTTGTTTAAATAAAATAGGCTGCTACGGCCTTTTAATACTCCAATATCGGTGTGGTCCGAGTTATTGGGGTAAGGGTATATAGTGCTGGTAGAAGGGTATGTTAATTACATCTGTTATCCTACAGTCAAGAGAAGCACATGGAGCAGCACGAATGTTAGAAAAATAAAGAATAGCAACACAGGACAACTACTTACTTTTTTGCAGCACTCTCCGGATCCTTCTGTACTGCTCGTGCTCCCTTAATTTGAGGTCCGACCACCGCTTCCTGAGCTGATCCTTGGATTGTCATACCCCGAAATTTCGGAGCAGACTTTTGACCACTTTCGCCATGATCTTGGCCTTTTTTTTTTACAATAGATTTTTATTGAAAATGATCTTGGCCTTTCTGACATTGGGGTTGGGGTAAGGTCCATACTTCCCGTCATAGTCGGCCCTCTTCAGTATGTCGACCATCTCCAACATCTCCCCAAAGGACATATTTGATGCCTTAAATCGTCTCTTCCGGGATCGGGACATTCCATGCTCCGGGCTTTCCTCCTCCTCGTTGGTGTAATTATCAGACACCTGCTCTGTCTCCGCCATGTGCTCTTCCCCACTGCACCGAACGAGAAGGGGCGGGGAATAGACTAGAAAGAACATCAGGGGCGGGCGGAGTTTCACGCATGCGCAGTGTATATAAAGCGTAACACGCGTGCGTAGTACATACGATCTGTGAGCGGAGGAAGGAGTATCGGAGGCGCCGATCGTGATAATGAAGGTAAGATTTAAATTTGGGCCTATACTGCTTCTAGATTGAGGCCTGTATTTAGACAAGTTTATAAGACTTTAGGCTGACATTAGGGTTTGTCTGGTGTTGTGTCTTGCAGTGAAAATTGATCTAGTCAATGATCAGGACTTTATGCCAATCTTCATTGATATGTTCAGGGAGCTGCTCTGTCTGTGGCATATAAACCACCCTGATTATAGGAACCAAACAAAGGCAGCGCTGGATAATTTGCTGCAATTTGTGAAGCCGTTGATCCCCACAGGTGACATCACCTATTTGAAGATCCTAATTGGTGGCATGAGGAGTACTTATCTAAGGGAGCATAAGAAGGTCCAGGATTCCCTGAGATCAAGAGCAGCAGATGACATTTATGTCCCCAGGCTGTGGTACTATGACAGACTGCATTTTCTGGCAGGTCAGACTGAACCCAGGCCAGCACTTTCCACTCTTCCTTCCACGCTTCCTTCCCCCCCAGCTGAGGCTTCTTAAGCCCAACCTGGGCCTTCCAGGCAGCAATATGTGGAGGAGCCCAGCTTGAGCCAGGTATAGCATTCTTCAAAATATTTCTGGTTGTCCAATCAATGATGTTAAATAGATGTTAGTTTGGAGTACTAATTTATGATTGTGATTGATGAAGGAAAAACTAAAACCATGTCCCTTTTTCATACACAGGGAAGTCTCAGCCAGGAGGTGGCTGGGCCAAGCAGGCTGCCCAATACACAGGTCCCTACCCTCCGCCTTCAAAGACAAAGTGGCAGGAAGAGGAGTAACCTGGAGGCTGCAATATGCCTATTTTGGAAGGCTACTGAGGCCCTCAGAACACCCCACAGTGTGGAAGATGATTTTGCAGAGCTAACTGCATGCAAAATGATGCAGATGGAGGAGGGCCAATGACTCTTATGTGAGTTTTTAATTTTGGAAGCTCTAAATAAGGGGTTGAGGGGCCAACTCACATGTGAAACCCACATTTGTCAGCTCACCCATGGTCCTCCTCCTCCTCCTCCTCCTCTTCAAGGTCCTACTCCTCCTCCTGCAACCCCTCCAACACCAGAGCCACAGCCGGGAAGGAAGCATGGAAGGAAGACCAGAGAGTGATGACCTGGGTTCAGTCTGGTCTGGCAAAAGATGCAGGCTCTTGTATGACCACAGTCTGGGAACATACATGTCATCTGCTGCTGTTCAGGATCTCTGGGACTTCTGGACCAGACTGTACTCCCTTATATATGGACTCGTCGGGCCACCAATTTTGCTGTAAAATAATTGATGTGTGCCCTGGGGGCCAAAGGCTTTGCCAATTTATGATGTTTATCCAGCGTTGCCTCCCTCTTTGTTTGGTTCTGATCCCTTAATAAAGGAATTTTGGTTTCAATTATACTCGCCTATGTGTATTTTTCTTCAAAAAGGACAGTTTGTTTGTGAGGAGGCAGGTACATTTCAAAAATACAATGTGAAATTAACAAGAGACACCAACACCAAACAACCTCCTTGAGATTGGACAAGCAGAAATATTTAGAGGAATGCTATACTTGGCTCAATCTGGGCTCCTCCACATGTTGTTGCCTGGAAGGCCCAGGTTGGGCGTCAGAAGCCTCAGCTGGAGGGGAAGGAAGCGTGGAAGGAAGACTGGAGAGGGATGACCTGGGTTCAGTCTGGCCTGCCAGAAAATACAGCCTGTCATAGTACCACATCCTGGGGACATAGATGTCATCTGCTGCTCTGGATCTCTGCGAATCCTGGACTTTCTGGCGCTCCCTTACATATGTGCTCCTCAGGCCACCAATTAGGATCTTCAAATATGTGATGTCTGCCGTGGGGATCACCTGCTTCACAATTTCCAACAATTGATCCAGCGCTGCCTTCCTCTTTGTTTGGTTCCTGTAATGTGGGTGGTTGATCTCCCACAGACAGGGCAGCTCCCTGAACATGTCAATGAATATTGCCATGAAGTCTTTATCTTGTAAGATATCCATGTTCACTGCAAGAAACAACACAAGACAAACCCTAAACTCTACTAATCTTGTTACAATATAGGCCTTAATGTAGAAGCAGTATAGGCAAACTATGTCTCTTACCTTCGTTCTTACGATCGGCGCCTTCAATGCTCCTTCCTCCGCTCACAGATCGTACGCAATACGCACGTGTGGTACGCTTTATACACACTGCGCATGCGTGTAACTCCGCCCGCCCCTGAAGTTCTTTCTAGTCTATTCCCTGCCCCTTTTCATTCTGCGCAGTGGGGGAAGAGCACATGGCGGATACATAGCAGGTGCGTGCTAATTACAGGAACGAGGAGGAGGAGGAAAGCCCGGATCCGGACACGTCCCGATCCAGGAGGAGAAGATTTAAGGCCACAAATATGTCCTTTGGGGAGATGTTGGAGATGGTGGAAATCCTGAAGAAGGCCGACTATGATGGAAAGTATGGACCTTACCACAACCCCAATATCAGAAAGGCCAAGATCATTGCGAAAGTGGTCAAAAGTCTGCACCGGAATTTCGGGGTACGACGATCGAAAGATCAGCTCAGGAAGCAGTGGTTGGACCTGAAATTAAGAGAGCCCGAGCAGTACAGAAAGATCTGGAGAGTGCTGCAAAAAAGTAAGTAGTTGTGCTGTGTTCCTATTCTTTTTGTCTTTATTACGTTCGTGCTGCTCCATATGCTTTTCTTAATTGTTGTACAGTTTAAAATGGCAATTTTAATGTTCATGGGACCATTAATCGTTCATATCAAACATTTTTTTTTCGGCCTCTAAAACACCATTGTTTAGGCCATATGCATTTTCCGGCATTTTTTAGGGCCTACTTGTATGAAAAATATTTGTTTGTGTAGATGGCTTTGTTACTAAAATGAAATGCAAACTAGATTCTGTGTAAGGAGAGGACACTGAGCAGCTGTTTTCACATCTGGACACTGGAGCTGTCAGGAGACTAGTAGACCAGACTGTGTGGACTGCACAGAGATAACCCAAACGCATGTAAATGAATAAATAATATTTATTAAAAATAAGTGATAACTCAGAAAATACAAACAGTGCAAAACCAACACAACAAACCCACAGCAAACAATAGTATATACAGCAAGGAGCAATACCGGAATCACAGATGTCAGCCAGGCCAGGGTGATACACAGCAGGTAAGTAGGAACAAGGGATAAACCAGAAGCATAAACGTTAGCCAAGCCAGGGTCATACACAGGAGGTCAGCAGATGGGTAAGGACGGGAAACCAGCAGGAAGGGGAGAGGATGGATGGTAAAGCTGCAGGGTAGGGATCCAAGGGAATCAGGAGGGACAAGAACAGGATGGGCCTGGGATAGGGATTGGATCGGATCGGATCAGAGCAGAGCAGAGCAGAGCAGGTTCACAAACAGGATACAGGCGTCAAGGCACAGGGAGAAAGATACCAAGGCGAGCATGTGAGGGCTTGCCGGGTATTAATAGGGCTGCCTATAATTGGCTTCAAGTCACACCTGAGCGCAGGGAGTGTTGTCTGCTCCATACTGCCAGGATCCATCCGCTGGTGGACATCAGTACTGCGGCCAAAAGATGAAATGACACCAGCAGGGAAATATTCTCCTGACAGTTCAACACTGCCAGGAGACACCTGTACTGCATGCCAAATGATATATCTTACCAGCGGATGGACCCTTTCCTGACAGGAGCACTAGTGTGGGACACAAGAACACAATTTTTATTAGGGGGGGCACACAGGTGCTCCAGTGTATACTATAGGGGGGTCTCCATCTGTGAAACTTGTACAAAATAGGTAAAGGATTGCAGGTTGACAAAGGACACTAAAAAAGCTACATCTTGGAACGCTGCTAAAATTGACAATTGTACCCCACTTCCAAGCAATGTTTCCTATTTATAGTTCTGCCATCAAATATCTGTGTGCTAATTATACCATTTTTGTTTAACATAGGGGAGAAAAGACTTGGAGGATACCCCTCATCCGAGGAGACCAGAGACCCCCCACCTCTGGAAGAAGGGGAAATACCCCAAACACAAGGTGAGCAGGAGGAGGAAGAAGATGTGGTGGAAATTGGCACCACAACAGGTGAGTGTCTGCGACCACAGGCTCAGGTAAGAGATGGATGCTGGCAGATTTTTGATACCTGTTTTTGTTTGGTTACTCTCTTTTTAGGTGATAGTGATGTTATGGATCGAGATCCTTTCACATCAGAAAGTGCACAGATTCTGATCGGGGAGATCGTGGGGTGTAATTTTGAATTGGAAAACCTCAAGAAAAAAAATCAATGATGTTATTCAAAAAAATAATAACATCATTGATGTTTTGGGGCGAATTTAAAACCCCACAAAATCACTTTCTTTTTTTGTGTGCTACAATCTTTAAAATTTTTGAGCGATGCTTTGAAAATCCAAATTTGGAGGATGCACACAGTGTGCCAACATGTGCTATCTGCCACCATGGGAGATCAATGGATACGTTTTGGGGGTGCAACCCCTTCTTCAATAATAAAGTAGCGGTGAGGAAGGGGTTGCTCCCACAAAACACGTCCCTTTATCCCCCGTGATGACAGCTAGCACATGTTGACATTCGTAAATTGGAGTGCATCTTCCAAATTTGGCTTTTCAAGGGGTGACTTCACCCCATCTGAATGCAATATCAAACACAGTTCCTAAATACTCATGTCTGATATTGCCTTCAAGTTTTAACATATGTGAACTTTGTAAGTTTAAGATTTTTGTCTTTCTTGTTGGTTTTACACAGGCCTGTTTTATCGTAAATGGACATTTCTATTTTTGATAATGCCACCCCGAAAATTGTTATACAACAAACATGTTGGTTTGTTTTAAAAACCTTTGGTAAATGCACATGTGATTGTGCAGGTATTAAAAAGATTGATAATCAAGAATGTGTGGATTATTGTCTCAACGCTACAACACTTTTGTGGTGATGTAATTGCTGTTTTCTGAGAAAATGGAGGTTATTTCCTAAGGGCAAATCCTCTTTGCACTACAAGTGCAGTTTCAAGTGCACTTGTAGTATAAAAAGTGTCTACGCCTTTAGTAAATAACACCCAACAGTGCTTTGTATAAGGTTACACAATCACGCCATTTTCAGGACTCCCCACATTGCTGTCATGGTCAGCTAAAACAAACACAAGCAGTAAATGTCACCAAAGATTAGCTTTTTCTTTTTTATTTGATAAATGCTTCACAAATTGTCTGGCATATTGATGGCCCCCCTACCCGCAAAGAACTCAAGGTATCTTAACCGGACATCACGGGCACTCAGGGAGGGCAAGCCATGACAGCCACTTTCAAGCGCCGTCAGGGTTGGATCATGTAGAATTCCGGCCTCAGGCCCAACTGAGTTAGCATAGTTGGCAGAATGTTTGCGTAAAAAGTTATGGAGAACACAGCACGCCAGGATTAGATGATTAAGTTTATACTCCGCCATATGGATGGGTGTCAGAAATAGGTGGAACCGCCTGGCCAGGATTCCAAATGTGTTCTCCACCACTCTTCTGGCTCTGGTTAGCCGGTAATTAAAAACCCTCTGTTCCGGAGTGAGGGTCCTCATCGGGAATGGCCGCATAAGATTGTCCCCCAGCGCAAACGCTTCATCCGCAACGAAGACGAATCGGAGTCCTTCCACATTGTCCTCTGGAGGTGGCAAGTCCAAGCTGCCATTCTGGAGACACCTGTAGAACTCCGTCTGGGCGATGACTCCACCATCGGACATCCGGCCATTCTTCCCCACGTCCACATACAAGAAGTCGTAATTAGCCGACACCACCGCCATGATCACAATACTATTGAACCCCTTATAGTTGAAATAGTACGACCCCGAGTTGGGTGGTGGGACGATGTGGACGTGTTGCCCATCAATTGCTCCTCCGCAGTTAGGAAAGTCCCACCGCTGGGCAAAGTGGAAGGCCACAGTCTGCCATTCCTGTGGCGTGGAAGGAAACCGTTGAGGAAAACAAAAATAAATTACTATTTTTGCACATAAACATGGCAAGCAGATTAGGCACAAACATTCTTGGCCAAACTCCAGATAGCATTTATTAAGGGGAATTAACACCAAAGTATAAGGTACACCTATCATATTCAACCTCCCCCCCTCTCATGGGCCATTTCTAACATTATAGGGGGGGTGGAATCTTGGACAGGTAACCCTCTTCACTTCATTGAGAGATGAATGCCTAAATACAGGGTATTACTTGGAACAACCCCTCCTTAGCTACACTATTGGCAGCCCACTGGACAGGTAAGAAGTAACATAATGCAAAGGTATAAATACACTCTGTACACATTTGAGGACATTTGGACATTCTGATATTACCTATCAAGATAATAATAGAATACAAAAACTTTAAACAGTACCATTGGAAAGTATACAGGCAGGCCCTTGCACTACATGCTTTGGGGAATTCATCCATAAATCTGACCAGTAAAGAGATGGGTATAGTGTGTATGGGTTTGGCAAAGTCAGCAGATAGATGATTGAGGATAGATAGAGAATTGGGATCAGCTGACTTAGCAGTTGGGGGGAGGGAGATTTTAGAAAAATTATTTGGGGACACTACAAAAAAAAGCCTATGGAACTCTGCCTGAATTTAAAGCACAAATCACATTTCTAAACATTTTAGGGGGTGTTTGGGGTAAAGCATTGCTATGGAGCTGATAAAATACATTGTTAAGTGACTACATGAGGTGAATATAGGGGCAGGAGAGCATGCTGGGGAGGTAAGTGAAGGCAAATATGTATGAAGGACTAAAAAAATAATTGCATAAAAATCCAGCATGCAGGAGAACAAAGGGGGCATTCACAGCATATTCCAATCATGGTAATTAGGGAATGAGGAAAGAAATACAATATATTATCAAACATTAATTACAATAAAATGTGATATTAAAAGGATAAAAATCTTACCTTCATATAGTCCTTCTGCAGGACCTGGATGATGGCAGAACAGGTCTCTGGGATAATGATCCCCAGAGCCTGAGGGGAGATGCCTGTCGAGAACTTGAAGTCCTGCAGGCTTCTCCCTGTCGCCAAGTACCGCAGGGTAGCGACGAGCCTCTGCTCCGGAGTGATGACTTGCCTCATGCAGGTATCCTGCCTGCTAATATAGGGGGTCAGCAAAGCCAGACGGTGAAATACGGGGTCCGTCATCCTGAGAAAGTTCCTGAAATCATCAGGATTATTCTCACGGATCTCACGGAGCAAAGGCATATGAGAGAACTGGTCACGCTGAAGCAACCAATTCTTGGTCCATGAACTCCCCACCCTGTTCATGGACTGGACTTGTGTCAAGGTCAGGACCCCAACACCAAGCCCCCGCACAGCACGAACTCTACAAGGAGTACGTATACGAAACATGGCTAGAAAACGGTCGGCTGCTCAGAACGAAGTAACAGAATGCACTGAAGAACAGCAAGGCCTGTGAAGAGCGACCTGAAAAACAGTAACGAACGAACAAGAACACAATGACTACTTGAAGTCACACGGAACTTGCTTGCACGCACTGAAGAGCAGATACAAACCCACAAGCACAAACTGAACGGCAGAAAATGATCTGAAAGCCACGAGTCTGAAAAAGCACGAATCGTCTCTCACCAAACTTTTACTAACACGAGATTAGCAAAAGGAGCCCAAAGGGTGCCGCGCTTGGTTCTGAACTGCCCTTTTATAGTCTCGTCGTACGTAGTTGACGATCGGAAATTCCGACAACTTTGTGCGACCGTGTGTACGCAAAACAAGTTTGAGCCAACATCTGTCGGAATGTCCGAACAAAGTTTGAGCGTGTGTACAGGGCATTACAGTGTTGTGGCACCAGCACCACCAAAGGCCCAATTTTTCTGCCCCTGTTCAACAGGTGCATGTAATTACAATTCTTGATCTAATATTTCACAGCTGGGCCCGTTCCAGCTCCCACCAAGAGTAACTGAGGGCTTACAGTGTTGTGGCAACACCTAAGGCCCCAATTTCTGCAGAGTATATAGGGCAGGCCCCTACTTTCAAACATCCAACTTACAAACGACTCCTACTTGCAAACGGACGGAGACAACAGGAAGTGAGATGAAATCTACCCCTAGGAAGGCAAATTCTCTCCTGTAAAAGTTAATATGGGAAAAACGTGTCTCCTCTTCACTGATGCTTTATCACCAATCCTTGTTTCACTAAAAACCCCAAATTGTCAAAAAACATTTGTCATTGGGACAGAAAGTGAGGTGAAATCTTCTGAAGAGGTGCACAGACAGCAAAACAAATGTCACAGGGGTGATAACTCTTCCCTATGTTTTCCAAAAAGCTTAACATTGATTTTTTGGCTGGAGCTACAGTTTAAAAATGTACCAGTTCAAAATTACAAACAGATTCTACTTAACAACAAACCTACAGTCCCTGTCTTGTTTGCACCGCCTGTATACTGCTGTTCAGAGTATATAGGGCCTGGGGGCCCCACATCTTTCCTTTTTTAATTTGGGTGGGGGGTTCCCCTTAATATCCATACAAGACCCAAAGGGCCTGGTAATGGACTGGGGGGTACCCATGCCATGTGTCTCACTGATTTTCATCCATATTGCCGGGACCCGACATTACATTAAAGACGCAAGCAGTTTTAAATTACTTTTATTCCTTTAAAAATGTCATTTTGTGCAGGGACTGTTCTAAACATGGGAAACACATGCCACTTTACAGGCATACTATAGACACACCCCCCCCCCCCCCCCCCCCCAGGTACGATATTTAAAGGAATATTTCACTTTGTTTTTTCACTTTAAACATCATTAAAATCACTGAGCCCGAAAAAATGGCCGCTTTTAAAACTTTTTTTTTGCATTGATACATGTCCCCTGGGGCAGGACCCGGGTCCCCAAACTCTTTTTAGGACAATACTATGCAAATTAGCCTTTAAAATTAGCACTTTTGATTTCGAACGTTCGAGTCCCATAGACTTCAATGGGGTTCTAAAGTTCGAGCAAATTTTCGTCCGTTCGCAGGTTCTGGTGCGAACCGAACCTGAGGGTGTTCGGCTCATCCCTACTCATTAATTGTAATGTGATCCATCCCAACAGTGGCAACTAGTAATTGTAAGTTCTTCTCTTATCTCCTCGCTGCTCAGACGATTGCATGTGTTTCTGTCCAAACATGCTTAAACTCCTACTCCAGTTTATTTTGTTTTTAAGCAGGAAAGGATTAGAGCCTATGTCAGGTGTTTATTATTGCTTTCTTTATCCCCTCACTTCTTCTCAGGACAATAAATGTAAAGATCTTCCCAACAGGGACTCAGATAAAACAAATTTTTAGTTGGGTGGGAAAAACTTAGACCAGGCATGTCAAACTCAGATAAACAGTGCGCTGAATTAAGACGACTAAATCTTCAAGGGGGGTCACTTTGAAACATATTGTTATAGTAAAATTGCAACCTACAATATTAAATCACAGATTTAAGAGAAAAGGACCATAAAACCTTTTCTAAAGTATTTTACTACAGCAACATTATGTAAGGAAGTGTAACCTATAACGGGAAGGGGGGGGGGGTAGTTGGGTGTTGGGAGACATTGATTTTTATTTGTAATCCTTAAACTGTAAAGGACTGTCAAGGAGTGACAGGGCCTAAAGTTTGACATTACTGTTTAGATCTTTTGATATGTTGTTTGCTTTCTGCATGCCCATTAGGGATGAGGCGATGACCCCCAGTTCGGTTCGCAGCAGAACATGCGAACAGGCAAAAAGTTTGTGCAAACACCGTTAAAGTCTATTGGACGCAAACGTGAAAAATCAAGAGTGCTCACTTTAAAAGGTGTATATGCAAGTTATTGCCATAAAAAGTGTTTGGGGACCCGGGTCCTGCCCCAGGGGACATGTATAAATGCTAAAAAGAAAGTTTTAAAAATAGCCGTTTTTTCAAGAACAGTGATTTTAATAATTCTTAACCACTTGACGACCGCCTCACGCCGATGTACATCGGCAAGGTGGCACGGACAGGCAAAATCACGTACATGTACGTGATTTGCCTTCCGCGGGTGGGGGGTCCGATCGGTCCCCCCCCGGTGCCCGAGGCGGTCGCCATTTCTTCCCGGGCGATGAGAGGTGAGGGGGAGGCCATCCATTGTTGGCCACCCCCTCCCAATCGCTCCCGGCGAATAAGAATGCTTCCTTTCCCTCTGTAATGTAAACAGAGAGAAAGGAAGTGATGTCATCCCTCCTCGAGCCGATCTTTTCATTGCGGCGCCGAGGAGAGAAGACATCAAGTAAGTCTGCACAACACTACACTAACAGTAGAACACGCCAGGCACACTTGTCACCCCCCATCACCCCCCGATCACCCCCCTGTACCCCCTGACACCAATAGCATTTTTTTTTTTGCATTGGTGTCAGTTTGTGTCAGTTACAAGTGTTAGGGCAGTTAGGTTAGCCCCCTTTAGGTCTAGGGTACCCCCCCTTAGGTCCAGGGTACCCCCCTAACCCCCCTAATAAAAGTTAACTCCTTGATTACCCCCCGTCACCAGTGTCGCTAAGCGATCGTTTTTCTGATCGCTGTATTAGTGACACAGGTGACGCTAGTTAGGGAGGTAAGTATATAGGTTCGCTGTCAGTGTTTTATAGCGGCAGGGACCCCCATATACTACCTGCTAAAGGTTTTAACCCCCTGATTGCCCCCTAGTTAACCCTTTCACCAGCGATCACCGTATAAGTGTTACGGGTGACGCTGGTTAGCTAGTTTGTTTTTTGTAGTTTATTACAGTTTATTACAGTTTATTATAGTTTTAGGGCACCCGCCGTTTATTACCCTATAAAGGTTTACCCCCTAATTGCCCGGCGGTGATATAAATTACATTTTTAGGGTCAGCTTAGGTCTGCGTCTCCCCAGGCAGCGTCAGGTTAGCGCCAGTACCGCTAAAACCCACGCACGCAGCATACACCTCCCTTAGTGCTATAGTATCTGAGCGGATCGATATCTGATCCGATCAGATCTATACTCCCCAGCAGTTTAGGGTTCCCTGAAACGCAGTGTTAGCGGGATCAGCCCAGATACCTGCTAGCACCTGCGTTTTGCTCCTCGGCCCAGCCCTGCCCAGCCCACCCAAGTGCAGTATCGATCGATAACTGACACTTACAAAACACTAAGCACACATAACTGCAGCGTTCGCAGAGTCAGGCCTGATCCCTGCGATCGCTAACAGTTTTTTGGTAGCGTTTTGATACAGTCGCTGACAGTCAGGAGCTTTTTTGCCTGTGAGTCTCACTAGTGTACCCCTAAATTTAGAGCTCAAAATGGCAAATCGAAGGTACACTAGTGAAGAGGCCTACACGTTTGAGTATGACAGACAGGCCCGGATTTACTCCCTTTGCCGCCCCAAGGCCGGGTCCTTCAATGCCGCCCCCCCCCACACACACACACACACACACACACCACCATTCTCGTCCTTTATCGATGACTGCTACAATAGATCAATTAAAAACATATCTCCACACACGAGAACACTGAAAACAACTGGCTTTAATTGTACTTCAGGGTAAGCGCGCGGGGTAACAATTTTTCGCGGGCAATTTTTGAGGGCAATTGCTGGTGTTAGTGCCTCAATCATCCCCGGCACCATGGTTGGTATGGTGTCAGGATGATTGAAACACATTATTTCTATCATTACATTGTAATGTAAAATGAAATAGTTCAACTCACCATAATGCAGAATCATTGGGAGCCCTGAGCGTGTCACTTGCCACCATCTCTCTTCACTTGCCACTATGCCTGCCACCAGATGGAGATGTCACTTGCCACACTGCCTGGCTGCCACCAGATGGAGATGTCACTTGCCACACTGCCTGGCTGCCACCAGATGGAGATGTCACCTGCCACACTGCCTGGCTGCCACCAGATGGAGATGTCACTTGCCACACTGCCTGGCTGCCACCAGATGGAAATGTCACTTGCCACACTGCCTGGCTGCCACCAGATGGGAATGTCACTTGCCACGCTGCCACCAGATGGAGATGTCACCTGCCACACTGCCTGGCTGCCACCAGATGGGGATGTCACTTGCCATGCTACCACCAGATGGAGATGTCACTTGCCACACTGCCTGGCTGCCACCAGATGGAGATGTCACTTGCCACGCTGCCACCAGATGGAGATGTCACTTGCCACTCTGCCTGCCACCAGATGGGGATGTCACTTGCCATGCTGCCACCAGATGGGGATGTCACTTGCCACGCTGCCACCAGATGGAGATGTCACTTGCCACACTGCCTGGCTGCCACCAGATGGAGATGTCACTTGCCACGCTGCCACCAGATGGAGATGTCACTTGCCACACTGCCTGGCTGCCACCAGATGGGGATGTCACTTGCCACGCTGCCACCAGATGAGGATGTCACTTGCCATGCTGCCACCAGATGTTGATGTCACTTGCCACGCTGCCACCAGATGGAGACGTCACTTGCCACACTGCCACCAGATGTTGATGTCACTTGCCACGCTGCCACCAGATGTTGATGTCACTTGCCACGCTGCCACCAGATGGGGATGTCACTTGCCACGCTGCCACCAGATGGGGATGTCACTTGCCATGCTGCCACCAGATTGAGACGTCACTTGCCACGCTGCCACCAGATGTTGATGTCACTTGCCACGCTGCCACCAGATGGAGACGTCACTTGCCACACTGCCACCAGATGTTGATGTCACTTGCCACGCTGCCACCAGATGGAGACGTCACTTGCCACGCTGCCACCAGATGGAGATGTCACTTGCCACGCTGCCACCAGATGGGGATGTCACTTGTAATGCTGCCACCAGATGGGGATGTCACTTGCCACGCTGCCACCAGATGGAGATGTCACTTGCCACGCTGCCACCAGATGGAGACGTCACTTGCCACACTGCCTGCCTGCCACCAGATGGAGATGTCACTTGCCACGCTGCCACCAGATGGAGATGTCACTTGCCACCAGATGGAGATGTCACTTGCCACACTGCCACCAGATGGAGATGTCACTTGCCACACTGCCACCAGATGGAGATGTCACTTGCCACACTATCGAGATGTCACTTGCCACACTATGGAGATGTCACTTGCCACACTATGGAGATGTCACTTGCCACACTGCCACCCTATGGAGATGTCACTTGTCACGCTGCCTGGCTGCCACCAGATGGAGGAGGGTGGAACAGCGGTGCGGGCAATGAGAGATGTCATCTCTCTCCCCCGCCGCCGCACCGCTGACATTACTCCTCGATAATAGTAAAAGTGGCTAGATGGTACCAGAGGATACAGCACCTCATCCCCTAAATAATCAAATGTTAAATGGGTGTGTGGACAAGGGATTATAGCGGTGCTAGGGTCAGGAAGATTAGAGAAGAAAAGATAGAACAAAAAATACTAAAATTACAGATTTTATTAATAGTCTATCATAAATACAATGTACATTATAAACAATTCAAACAGTAATTATACAAATTTTGTGGATACATGTACTGTAAGTGACCCTAAAAATGGTCAAGTGGGCCGGATGGCAAGTGGCCGTTGAAGGAGGGGGGGCTCGTTTTCCTACATGTTTCGCCAAGACATTGGCTTCTTCAGGGAACAGGAGCTCATAGGGTGGATATATATAAAAAATTCTGTGTGGTGGACATGAAAACACATGTTAGAAATAGTAATTTGACCAAACACTGCATAATAAAAACAATAACACACTGCAATTGTGGCTGGACATTCATGCGACCCTAAGCTCCACACCACTAAACGGAACTGCGGACATACCTGGGGCGTCAGTGCCCAAGACGGGAGGGAAGAGAGGGAGAGGGCATCAAGGTTGAACCATATCTGCAGACCACTTAAAGCAGGCCATATCTGGCCCCAGTTAACAACAACAAGACCCCTAACACTATCCATTTTTCTAATTAGGCCTGCTTTAAGTGGTCTGCAGATATGGTTCAACCTTGATGTCCTTTCCTTGCTGTGTGCACACATATATCACAGGCACTTCCTGACCTTGCCTCTCTACAGCTTTTAGATATACATGTAAGTCTGCACCTTTTCCAGAGATATAAATACATTTATACCTATTTATATACATATATTTTTTGTCCTCTTTTTAATACAATACACATATGCGCAACCCTTTTTTCCCTGGAATAACTACCACAGTGCATTATGACACATGACTATCTTTACATTCCCTTGCCAGGTCTACTGTATGCCCCCTGCAGGCATAATTCATGGCGCGGTCTGCCTGCTCCCCTGTGGGGATCTCCTTGGGTGGCTGTGTTCCCCCTCTCCCTCTCTTCCCTCCCGTCTTGGGCACTGACGCCCCAGGTATGTCCGCAGTTCCGTTTAGTGGTGTGGAGCTTAGGGTCGCATGAATGTCCAGCCACAATTGCAGTGTGTTATTGTTTTTATTATGCAGTGTTTGGTCAAATTACTATTTCTAACATGTGTTTTCATGTCCACCACACAGAATTTTTTATATATATCCACCCTATGAGCTCCTGTTCCCTGAAGAAGCCAATGTCTTGGCGAAACATGTAGGAAAACGAGCCCCCCCTCCTTCAACGGCCACTTGCCATCCGGCCCACTTGACCATTTTTAGGGTCACTTACAGTACATGTATCCACAAAATTTGTATAATTACTGTTTGAATTGTTTATAATGTACATTGTATTTATGATAGACTATTAATAAAATCTGTAATTTTAGTATTTTTTGTTCTATCTTTTCTTCTCTAATCTTCCTGACCCTAGCACCGCTATCATCCCTTGTCCACACACCCATTTAACATTACTCCTCGATCTTTTCAAAAATGGCGCCGGGCAGCGTAATCACGCTAATGCGCATGTGCCGCCCAGCCGAGCACGTACGAGCTTTCCCGAGCCCGGCCGGCTTCGGAACGGCGCATGCGCAGTAGTGGGCGGCTCGCGGCCATCATTTCTAAGGGCACCGGTGCCCTTAATCGACTCAACGGGCAGCCTGAAGGGGGGGGCGGCCGCGAAGTCACCGCAGGAGCGGCGCCGCCCCTGCACCACTGCCGCCCCGAGGCCTGGCCTCGGTGGCCTTGTGGCAAATCCGGCCCTGCTGGTCGTACATCCAGCACTGCAGTATCACGTGGTGACGTGGCGAGTCCCATAAGTGCAGTTCAAGCTGGTGAAGTGGCAAGCACTAGTAGTGTCCCGCTGCCACCAAGAAGACAAAGACAGGCCCGTCGTGCCCATAGTGCCCTTCCTGCTGCATTGGCCAATCCGAATTGGGAACCCACCACTTCTGCAGCACCCGTACTTCCCCCTTTCACTGGCCAACCCGGAATTCAGGTGGAAACAGTTGACTTTACGCCACTGGATTTTTATTCACTGTTTTTCACCGAAGATCTCTATAGATCTATTGTGGACCAAAGCAATTTATACGCTGGTCAACACATCGCCGCTAATCCCCAGTCCTCCCTTGCCAGAGATTGGAGACCAATTACGGTCTCCGAATTTAAGACCTTTCTGGGCCTTTCCCTCCTCATGGGGTTGAATAAAAGGAGTAAGTTGCGGTCATATTGGTCCACTGACCCAATTTACCATTCACCCTTGTTCTCTGCTTCCATGGCCAGGGCACGATACGAGCAGATTTTGCGGTTCATGCACTTCAACGACAATGAACTCTGTCGTCCTCGTGGAGACCCTGCATACGATCGGCTCTACAAAATTCGGCCCCTCGTAAACCACTTCAACCAACGTTTTGCAGACTTGTTTACCCCCATCAAGTTGTCTGCGTTGATGAGTCCCTGATTAAATTTTCTGGCCACTTGTCATTCAAACAGTACCTTCCCAGCAAGCGTGCCAGATACGGGGTCAAGATGTATAAGCTCTGTGACAGGGCCACAGGCTATACATATAGTTTTATGGCTTACGAGGGCAAAGATAGTCACGTAGAGCCGACAAACTGCCCTGACTACATAGGAAGCGCTGGCAAGATAGTGTGGGACTTGGTGTCACCCTTATTCGGAAAGGGGTACCACTTGTACGTGGACAATTATTATACGAGCGTGCCACTTTTTAGTCACTTGTTTGATCAGCAGATTGGAGCATGTGGCACCGTGCGACCTAATCGCCGGGGCTTTCCCCAGCGGCTTGTAGATTCCCGTCTTAGGCTGGGGGAGAGAGCCTGCTTGAAGTATAATAATTTGCTCGCTATGAAGTGGAGGGATAAGAAGAATGTTTTCGTTCTCACCTCCCTTAATGCAGACACGACGACCCAAATTCCTACGGTGACTGGTGGTGGAGAAACCCCTCTGTGTCCACGAATACAACCTTAATATGGGAGGGGTGGACCTCAACGACCAGTTGTTGGCGCCGTACCTAGTTGCCCGCAAGGCCAGACGCTGGTACAAAAAAGTGTCTGTTTATTTATTTCAATTGGCTTTGCTGAACGCTCATGTGCTATACAGAGCTTCAGGACAGAGTGGATCCTTCCTTAAATTCCAGGAAGAGATCGTCAGAGCCCTTCTGTTTCCAGACAGTGCTCTACCTCACCTTCCCCAACCAAATGCAGTAAGCTGGCTGCATGAGCAGCATTTTCTTTATGCCATCCCGAGTACCCCTACACAACGAGCCCCCCAAAAAAGATGTCGTGTCTGCAGCAAGCGCGGATTTAGGCGTGACACCCGGTCTTATTGTCCCTCCTGTCCTGGCAATCCTGGTCTTTGCATGGGTGAATGCTTTGAACGCTACCATACATTAGTTGAGTATTAGCGTAGGGTTCAGCACTGCACAGACTAGGCACACTAACACAGGGTCTCCCAAGATGCCATTGCATTTTGAGAGACCCAAACCTGGAACGAGTTACAAAAGTTAAAAGTTACTAAAAAAAAAAGTGTAAAAAAAATAAATAAAAAGTAAATAAAAAAAAAAATAAAAAAAAAAACACAAAAAAAATATAAAATAAAAAAAAACAAAAATAGTTGTTGTTTTATTGTTCTCTCTCTCTCTATTCTCTCTCTATTGTTCTGCTCTTTTTTACTCTATTCTATTCTGCAATGTTTTATTGTTATTATATTTTACCATGTTTGCGTTTCAGATTTTTTATACTTTAACGTTTACTGTGTATTGTTGGTAACCATTTTATTGTTTTCAGGTACGCCATTCAGTTGCAGCGCGGATTTACTTATCTTGACAGCAACAGCGTTTGCTCCCACAATATATAAAGCCGTGACTCCAGCGCTGTCGGAGGGGATTTCACCACCACAGTTACATACTTCAGCATATAGGCCGAAGCGTGGGGGCAGCAGTGGGTGTAGGAGCGATTTGCTCCTGCCTTTTGCGGGAGGATGCCCCCATGCTTCGGCATATATATATATTTTAGGCATAGGTTGCGTTAAATGTTTTATTTTTTACTATGTTTTTTTTTTGTATTTGCTTTGCAGGTATGGTAAGTCTTACTGTTATACTGTAATGTTACTTTGCTTTATTGTTAACCATCATTTGCTTAGCAGGTACGCCATTCAGTTGCAGCACGGATTTATTTATCTTGACAGCAACAGCGTTTGCTCCCACGATATATAAAGCTGTGACTCCAGCGCTGTCGGAGGTGATTTCACCACCACAGTTACATACTTCAGCATATATGCCGAATCATGGGGGCAGCAGTGGGTGGAGGAGCAATTTGCTCCTGCCTTTTGCGGGAGGATGCCCCCATGCTTCGGCATATATAAATGGTGCATGTATGCCCATCATTAGAAGTGGGTGGATGAAGGGAGGTATTCTAATGGTGGGCATACCCACCGATCAATATCTTTTTTTCGTTCAGCCCACAGGCTGCATGAAAAAAAGTTTACAATATATGCCTAACAAGGACCAGCAACGTACTGGTATGTTGCTGGACTTTGAGTGGTTATACCAGAATGATGCCTGCAGGTTTAGGTATCATCTTGGTATCATTCTTTTTAGCCAGCGGTCGGCTTTCATGTAAAAGCAATCCTAGCGGCTAATTAGCCACTAGACTGCTTTTGCAAGCAGTGGGAGGGAATGCCCCCCCCCACCGTCTTCCATGTTTTTCTCTGGCTTTCCTGTCCCAACAGGGAACCTGAAAATGCAGCCGGTGATTGAGCCAGCTGACCATAGAGCTGATCAGAGACCAGAATGGCTCCAAACATCTCTATGGCCTAAGAAACCAGAAGCTACGAGCATTTCATGACTTAGATTTCGCCGAATGTAAACAGCGCCATTGGGAAATTGGGAAAGTATTTTATCACACCGATCTTGGTGTGGTCAGATGCTTTGAGGGCAGAGGAGAGATCTAGGGTCTAATAGAGCCCAATTTTTTTTTTTTAAAAAGAGTACCTGTCACTACCTATTGCTATCATAGGGGATATTTACATTCCCTGAGATAACAATAAAATTAATTAAAAAAAATAAAAATGAAAGGAACAGTTTAAAAATAAGAAAAAAGCAAAAAAATAATAAAGAAAAAAAAAAAAGCACCCCTGTCCCCCCCTGCTCTCGCGCAAAGGCGAACGCAAGCGTCGGTCTGGCGTCAAATGTAAACAGCAATTGCACCATGCATGTGAGGTATCACCGCGAAGGACAGAACGAGGGCAGTAATTTTAGCAGTAGACCTCCTCTGTAAATCTAAAGTGGTAACCTGTAAAGGCTTTTAAAGGCTTTTAAAAATGTATTTATTTTGTCGCCGCTGCGCGTTTGTGCGCAATTTTAAAGCATGTCATGTTTGGTATCCATGTACTCGGCCTAAGATCATCTTTTTTATTTCATCAAACATTTGGGCAATATAGTATGTTTTAGTGCATTAAAATTTAAAAAAGTGTGTTTTTTCCCCAAAAAATGCGTTTGAAAAATCGATGTGCAAATACTGTGTGAAAAAAAAAAATGAAACACCCACCGTTTCAATCTGTAGGGCATTTGCTTTAAAAAAATATATAATGTTTGGGGGTTCAAAGTAATTTTCTTGCAAAAAAAAAAATTTTTTTCATGTAATCAAAAAGTGTCAGAAAGGGCTTTGTCTTCAAGTGGTTAGAAGAGTGGGTGATGTGTGACATAAGCTTCTAAATGTTGTGCATAAAATGCCAGGACAGTTCAAACCCCCCCCAAATGACCCCATTTTGGAAAGTAGACACCCCAAGCTATTTGCTGAGAGGCATGTCGAGTCCATGGAATATTTTATATTGTGACACAAGTTGCGGGAAAGAGACAATTTTTTTTTTTTTGCACAAAGTTGTCACTAAATGATATATTGCTCAAACATGCCATGGGAATATGTGAAATTACACCCCAAAATACATTCTGTTGCTTCTCCTAAGTATGGGGATACCACATGTGTGGGACTTTTTGGGAGCCTAGCCGCGCACGGGACCCCGAAAACCAAGCACCGCCTTCAGGCTTTCTAAGGGCGTAAATTTTTGATTTCACTCTTCACTGCCTAGCACAGTTTCGGAGGCCATGGAATGCCCAGATGGCACAACCCCCCCCCCCCCCAAATGACCCCATTTTGGAAAATAGACACCCCAAGCTATTTGCTGAGAGGTATAGTGAGTATTTTGCAGACCTCACTTTTTGTCACAAACTTTCGAAAATTGAAAAAAGAAAAAAAATAAATTTTTCTTGTCTTTCTTCATTTTCAAAAACAAATGAGAGCTGCAAAATACTCACCATGCCTCTTAGCAAATAGCTTGGGGTGTCTACTTTCCAAAATGGGGTTATTTGGGGGGGTTTTGTGCCATCTTGGCATTTTATGGCCTTCAAAACTGTGATAGGTAGTGAGGAGTGAAATCACAACATTACGCCCTTAGAAATCCTGAAGGCGGTGCTTGGTTTTCGGGGCCCCGTATGCGGCTAGGCTCCCAAAAAGTCCCACACATGTGGTATCCTCATACTCAGGAGAAGCAGCTAAATGTATTTTGGGGTGCAATTCCACATATGCCCATGGCCTGTGTGAGAAATATATGATTTAGTGACAACTTTTTGTAAATATTTTTTTTTTGTCATTATTCAATCACTTGAGACAAAAAAATAAATATTCAATGGGTTCAACATGCCTCTCAGCAATTTCCTTGGGGTGTCTACTTTCCAAAATGGGGTCATTTGGGGGGGTTTTGTACTGCCCTGCCATTTTAGCACCTCAAGAAATGACATAGGCAGTCAAACTAAAAGCTGTGTAAATTCCAGAAAATGTACCCTAGTTTGTAGACGCTATAACTTTTGCGCAAACCAATAAATATACGCTTATTGACTTTTTTTTACCAAAGACATGTGGCTGAATAAATTTTGGCCTAAATGTATGACTAAAATTGAGTTTATTGGATTTTTTTATAACAAAAAGTAGAAAATATTTTTTTTCAAAATTTTCGGTCTTTTTCCGTTTATAGCGCAAAAAATAAAAACCGCAGAGGTGATCAAATGCCATCAAAAGAAAGCTCTATTTGTGGGAAGAAAAGGACGTAAATTTTGTTTGGGTACAGCATTGCATGACCGCGCAATTAAAAGTTAAAGCGATGCAGTGCCAAATTGGAAAAAGACCTCTGGTCCTTAGGCAGCATAATGGTCCGGGGCTGAAGTGGTTAAAGTGAAACAATAAAAATCAAATATTCCTTAAAATATTGTGCCTGGGGGGTTTTCTTAGTCTGCCTGCAAAGTAGTGCATCTTTCCCATGTTTATAACAGTACCACAGCAAAATTACATTTCTAAAGGAAAAACTGTAATTTAAAACTGCTCGCGGCTGTAATGTATTGTCGGATCCCAGCAATATAGATAAAAATCATTGAAAAAAATGGCATGGGTTCCCCCCCAGTCCATTACCAGGCTCTTTGGGTCTGGTATGAATATTAAGGGGAACCCCGCACCAAAAATACAAAAAAAAAATTGCATGGATGTCCCTCCCAAAATGCATACCAGGCCCTTCAGGTCTGATATGGATGTTAAGGGGAACCCCACACCAAAAGTAAAAAAAAAATGGTGTGGGGGTTCCCCAGGCTCCTGGGCACTATATACTCTGAACAGCAGTATATATACTATACGGCCTGCCTTATATACTCTACAGAAAAATTGGGCCTTAGGGGTTGGTGGTGCCAGAACACTGTAACCCCTCACAGTTACTCTTGTTGGGTGCATGAACGGGCCCTGCTGTGAAATACTATATCAAAAATTGTAATTACATGAAAATAATGGGCTTTGGGTGGTGGTGGTGGTGCCCTAAACCAAAAATATTGTTGGAAGCTAGCATCATCAAGATTGAGGAGGAATAGAATAGTCAGCATAGGCAGTCTTCAAGGGATCCCAGATCCATAGCAAATTCAATCAGTTACATCAGCATCAGGTGCTTGATAGCTGCTGATCCAAAACTGATTCATTTTTATGAATCTGAGCCTATCAACAGGGTTTGTGGACAGACACACTCTTTGATCCAATACAAACCCTCCGGCAGCACTGAATGTGCATTCAGAAAACACGCTGGATGCAGGACAGGCCAGTAGCTCAATTGCATATTGAGCAAGCTCTGGCCAGTGGTCCATCCTCAAGACCCAGTAACCCAGTGGATGCTCTATTGGAAAGGTCTCAAAGTCTGCTCTTGCTCCTAGATAATCCTGAACCATATAATGCAGACGCAGGCGATGGTTGCTTGAACCAATCAGACCTTGGCGCTGAGGACTGAAAAATTGTTTAAAAGGCAATCGGTCAGCCGGCCACCTTCTCCACCGCTTTTCCTCTGACCGAACAAAGCCTCAGCGACACGTTGTCCAGCACCAGGAAATGGTAACCTCCCAGGGTCTGAAAATGCGTTACACAAACCTTTCTTCAAGGCCTCTTGAATATGTTTCATCCCCTGCTCCCTCTGTCAAAGGCAAGATGAGTTCTGCAACTTTACCCTTGTAACGTGGATCAAGAAGGGTTGCCAGCCAGTAATGATCCCTCTCCTTGATGTCAAGAATCCTAGGGACCTTTTGCAGGCTTTGCAGAATCAGGGAGGCCATGCAGCGTAAGTTTGCAGAGGCATTTGATTCTGAGTCCTCTGGGTCACTAAGGATCACATTATCCATAACTACCTCCTCCCAGCCACGTACAACTCCTTGGGTTTCTGGGGACTGAAGAACATCCCGTGAAGACTGCTGCTGAGTGTTATCCTCTACATACATGCTGACACAATCCCCCTCTTCTTCCTGTGTGTTTGGCGGGCCCATAGGAATGCTATCTGGATAAAGGGGGCCTTGAGAGGAAAGGAAGTCCTCTTCTTCCTCCCGCTGTTCTGCCTCAAGTGCCCTGTCCATGATTCCACGAAGCAGGAAGACTAGAGAAACTGATGCATGCACTGCTCACTATCCTTGTAGTCTCCTCAAATAGTGACAGGACAGTGCCTGCATCCTTGATCAGTAGCCACTGGCATGGCGTAAAGTAGCCAAGCTCCCCCGACCCTGTCCTGGTGTCATACTCACACAGGTACTCCTTGATGGCCTTCTGCTGTGTGTGCAGCCGCTGCAGCATAGCCAACATTGAGACTATATGCAAACGAGAAGATCTGGACAGCCGCACTTCAGGAAGTAATAATCCAAGTTTCTTTATTTTAAAATCAGGAACACATCAGATACAGGACATCATAGACAGAGT